>NW_019060346.1:1596570-1618644 GCF_000696155.1 Zootermopsis nevadensis | reverse complement strand
TTTTATTTGAACTCAATACACGGCTTTCCACTGCCTCGACCTTCCCAACAGACGTCAGCTGGTCCGCAGCGGAAACAGCGAGCAGTTTGTGCATGTCCTCCCCCATTCACAGTGGTGGGGTCAATCCTCTCGTTACAGTGACCCATATCTTGTTTGCAACACTAGCTCCTCCTTTTAGCCTATCTCTCTTCCTGTCAGTC
The DNA here is from genome assembly GCF_000696155.1 of Zootermopsis nevadensis. Next base: position 1,618,444 of record NW_019060346.1, on the reverse strand, counting down.
TGCTCATGAACGAGTGCGCCAGTCTTTGGGGATTTGAAGTTCACTTCCCACAAAAAAAATTAAAATGCAGAAGCGTTGTCATTCTTCGGGCTGCAGAATTTACGTCTCTTATCTCCAAGTCGTAGCGCCAAATGTTCCGATAAAGATGAAGGTACTATTCTAAGTAACACGCATTCATTCTACATACAATTTGATGTATAATCCACAGAGAATAAATCAATTTAGTTTTATTATTTCTTCTTAATATACCATGTATCATTCTATTGATTTGGGGAATCCAATGTCTCTTTTCCCATTAGGACTGTAATTAATAAATACATATTAGTTACCTTATGGCTTCCAGTCTCTGCACATAGTATATTCATTTGTTTCCACAGTCTTGTCTCTTTTTGACCAATAAAAGATTTTATACTATTTTCTCCTTTTCTAATCCGATGTCCGCAAAAATAAACAGATCTAATGTCAGGCGTTCCTCCGACATCCTTTCTATCTAAAAATAAATAGCATAACAATAGCCTACATATGTAATTATTAGCACGTCTATATATGTTTATTTATAATACTTTTATGTGAAATGAAACATGGGCAATAAAAATTATGCGAATAAAATTATTTGTTAATTCAAAGATCTGTTGTTTGTAACATGTCTCCACATCCATATTTGTGGAAGATTCACTAACCAACCTTCCTTTCATCGCTGATCGACCAGTCACATAATTGCACTTCACAAACGAGTGGAAAAGTAGTAATAACGTTAAACACGAGCTACTTAGTTGAAAAAATTAGAGAAATTTTTCGAGATTTGCAAAAATACAAACGAACATATATATAGAAAAATGACGGGACAGTTGCCGGATATGAAATACTGCTCCAGAATGTCACCCCAAAGAATATACGTATAACATGCAGGGAGACTAAGCATGTAATTCATTGTCTTGCGTGTGTAAAGTCTTGGTACACTCAGAATCACGTTTTTCAAGAAGTGGAAATACCTTTATTGCCTTCCAGCGATGGGAAGTAGTTTTCACGGGAAGATACGTGATGTTTTACGCTGATATGGCTCTCATATATCAGGCCTAACCTACGTCCGTATTTATCACTATCCTTCCGCCTGCTTGCAACCCACAACTGCCGAGTGCGTTGCCAGTATAGCTGCCGATGTTTAACAACAATGAATGACGTCACATTTGCCTCGTTCAACCTGTGCACCCGGCATACAAAGTGCCTCTGACTTAATTTACGGTCACTGATGGCGTGCGCATTGAATTTAGTGAAAGTTGGTGATTTGGAAACAGTTGAAACTGACTATTCGTTTCATAAAATGCATTCTAGGTTACGACGTTTCAGAATGTAGTAAATATCTTCAGTTGTGCAACTTGTATTGGCACATGTTACTAAAATTTAGACATCTAGTGAATGCATGAAGACAAGAAGCGAAAGGTTTTTGTTTGACTGGCTAATCTGCAGCTTAATTCTCTGAAGGACAGTCGTACCTACATGTACCAACAACATTTCTATTCAAGAACTCCACGTTTGACCCACAATTTTTTTTTTGTGGGTTTCGGTTGTCGAAATAAGCAGCATTGTTTCGCAAAATGCGATTATGTAGTGTATTGGAGTGTGTGTGTGCTTTTGTAATATGCACCACGGTTCAAAGAGCAACTGATAAACAGGAAAGATAACTAAAATATGAACGTTAAAATGAGCCATTCTCAATACTCTTATGTTTCTCTGTTCAAAAAACACTCTTAAGCTGGATGTAGGGACACAGGAGACACGTAGTCCACCGTTGCACGTAAGCCTCTTGTAGCGAACGCCAAGGGAGACGACAGTAACACAGACTAGTCCCGTCATTTCAAGCGCAGTTACTTATTTCCTTTTAACAGTGTTACCTCTGTTACAAATTTATTTGTTCTTTTATACTGCCTACTTTACTGTTATTACATAAAATAAGTTGGCGTTTATTTAGTCCAAATGATGAATTGGATTGTCAAAATTATCCAGAATATTTTGATTATTTCTTACAAGCACAACTGTTGTATAAAAACAAACACTTCTTGTATGAGTCCAGGGAAGTGAAGCCGTTTGTGATACTCACATCAAGATGATCCTTTGGAAGTTTACCGTGTCCCCTTTACTTGAAGACAAATGTGACGACACTCCGCTTACTGCAGTGGCGCAATCAACACACGCGTCTCGTAGTTCAGGAGGAACTGAAGGTGTACCCCTAAGTTTCTCGTCGTGATTTCAATTTCGAAAGGTGGTCATAGTAGTGGTGGTAGTAATACAACAGCCGAGAAATGACTATTTTCTCTCACGCAGCAACGGACTGGTTTCAACTCTCACTTTTGAAATCACAGTCTATTGTTTGCCTACGTGTTCAGTTGGATGGGATTCAGCCACAGCTTTAATAGTCAACTCTAATCTACAAGCTTAACCTTCACTTCATGCCGTTTCAGACGAGACAAATATTGCAACTAAGCACATTTTCGTTTCCAGTCGGCGTCAAGGGTTGATGTTTGCACACCTCATAGTAACTGACCAAAAGTTCCAGGTTCATTCTCTTCACACCAAAAGCTTATTTTTGTCTTCAGTTAGACCATTATGGAAGAAAGTTGCCGTGGCCTGTTGTTCGGTATTATCACAGCATTTGTTTACAGGGACTAAGAAACCCCACAGAAAATCACAATTAGGATATCCGACCTCAGCGCTAAATTCGAAGCCCAAATTTTCCAAATACTAAGCGGGAATTCTAACCACTCAGTGACAACGATCGATCCTTACCTTCCTGCTTTATCAACAATTTAAAAATAATCTGTATAAAACACGGAAAGCAACTGAAAACGCAACCAAACAATAATCACGTAAATAAGACAACAATAAACAGACTGACAACAAAAAAGCTTTTGAGGAAACAATTGGCGTGGAACGGTGTCAGAATCTTCTGGCCCAATTCATTTCTCTGTTGGAAGAAAATGAAAGGGACTGCTGGTTTCATCATGATAAGGCGAAGGCCCACACTGCCACCAGAACTGCATGAGTTCTTTCGGCTATCGTGATCACCAGTCCTTATCCCGCCAGACTTCTGTGGGGATTTCTTAAAGAAAGAATTTATTCAAATAACCCACAGAGCTTGGAGAAACTTAAAAACAATACTGAACACACTGCTGCAAACACTGACCCAGAAACATTGCTTTAAGTCACACGAAACACATTAAGAGGTTTGGTGCTTGTCTTCGAAAAGGTGGGCGTTTTCAACATCTGATGTTCCGCTGTTATGTAAGTCCTTAATAGTTTTAAAAAATAACTCGTTTGACTTGTCATGCTGATGTCAGTAAAGTTTGCGTTTCAAAAGGAACATTCTATATTTAAGATTAAAAGAGGTCCTGGTGGCCGGTGGAATGATATAGGGACCTACCGATAAACAGGCAAAATATGACACAGCATTTCCTTAATGTACCCACCTCGAGAAATACAACCTTTGGGTAACGTGAGCTGCTGAACAAGCGTCGCTAAATAAACCGCAAATAAATAAATATTCTGCTCCACTGAAATAGTGCACTACAATCAGCAGTGGGGATACTCACTACAATTCATAAATAAATGCAGAATTTTCCCTTGCATTTTACGAAGTAGATCTACATACATTAGAAATGTATAGAATAAAAGTCACGGAGTTTCATAAGATATATAAATCAGCTATACACAATTTGTTCTGGGGCCCCACAAAATGGTCGCAAGAGGATTAACTCTTTAAAAATATAATAACCTTGATACTGTCTCTAATAATTGTTCATAATGAAATCGTTAAGTGTCTAGGTTGTGATTTTTGTGAAAGTTCCTGTTATTCCACTGCGTTTCAAACTACGTCTTCACATATTGAGCCAGTCCGTCACTGTTAGTTTCTTCATCGCATTGACCTACAAAGTAAGTGACGAGAGGAAAGGAAAAGTTAGCTTGTACAATCTTGCAGACAGGATAGTCCTCCCCCATTTCGGCGTGCACTGGATACAGCCAGCACTGAAGCCCTCTCGGACAAACTTTCACCCGCAATGAGTCAGACGTCGTCCTGTCAAACTAGCCAAAAGGATACAGCTCATCTGATGTTACCATTCCAAGAACACTTCCTTGCCCTCGCGGACCAGAAAGATTAATATAAGAGTTTAGAAACCTAATCTAACTTTCCACTCCAAACAAACGAAAATTAAATCGTCAAGAGAACGTACTAACAAATCAGTTTGTCTTCTGAGTAGAATAAACCAAGAATTAACGCATATCTTCTATTTAATTTGTTCTTATTCATGTCGACTGTCGTGTTAGATCGGCAGTTCAAATCCCGAAACTTCGTTATTCCTGTCATAAAGGTCCACTCTCCCAAAAGTGTATTATAAAGGTGCACAAGGTTCGTTCCATTCTTCATAACTCTGTGACTGCCAACAGTTTTCTCGAAGTTTCATAGGCTGGGTAGGTTATAGACATTAAAACGTCTTAAAATGTGACAAACTGTACCATGTTAATGATAAGAAAACAGGTTATGAAACACGCAGAATACACATTACATAGCTACCACATGTGTAAAGAAAATGTCTTTTTCCTGTTCATCTTGTAGTCATTTGACCATTCAAAAACAAACTTTCCATGTATTATTTCCAATATCCCATCACTACATCAGAAGTAAATAAGTAAAATGAATTAGGCAGAAATCCTGGCCACAAAGTGTTTTCATGCACCTGTATGCTTCACTCCAAAGAGCAGGAAAAAGAATATGCAAGGGCTCACATCTGACAAATGCGTCAAAATTAAAAATATACCTATAGAGTTCTTTTATTCAGCAAATATGGGAACCATCTTCCCATATGGAACACATTTCATGGTCATTCACTAAGTAAAAGTATAAATATTATTACAAAGATAATTATTAATTATTTGATTTCATGTTACAAAGTTTATACATATATCATTTATATACAGAGTAAAATGAAGAGACTGGGCTATACATTCCCATTAAAATCATATTATGGAACAATTCTTCTTAACAGCCACTTAAAATATGCCGCCATCTAGAAATGTCTTTAATACAGAATATAAAATAAAACAATACATATTTACATCTAGTTTTAATAATAAAGACATTGAAACTTTCTGGTGGAGGCACTGATAAAAAGTCCATTATTCATCAACTGTAATGTTAATATACATAAAGCTTCTCATGGCATTCGGACAGAAAAAAAAAGCAATTAACAAGCACAGAGTTCCATTAACAAATTATAAACTTAATTCTGGTCCATTCATACATGACATTTCAAAACATTCCATCATTATTATGTAATATACTATATACATCTTTCAGTAAATGGAATGCCACAAATTGTGGAATGTACATTTTCATTAAAAAAGAGGCATTTGTTCCAAACTACTTTGCCCCGAAAGTACAAAATTTGAGCTAAACTCTTTATATTTTCTTAACCCCTTTATATATAGTAAATACACAATAAATATAACCATAAAAAAAGAGGTGACAATTATCAACCACTCCCTGGGAACATAATCCATCAGAGACTTTGGTTTAAAAAAGAAAGGGCGATCGATCCTCTGTCAGTCACATCACTAATGACGACAGAAACAGTTTTTCAAGGCGAGTGGTTTCAAAGCTTAAACAACCAATTATCGGACGTTACATGTCATGAACAGTATTTAAGAGTAACTAGATAAGCCAAGCATGTTTTATGACCCTTAATAATCTTGATAACTTGGCCAACAGATGAAATCAGAAATTAAAATTTCAACCACTTATAAGTTCATCCATCATATGAGTATAAATACATTAACAGGTTTTAGACTAGGTTGCACTGGACTATTTTAATCAGTTTCATTTCACAATGCTTTTCTGCATCAGTAGCTGCCTTAGTAAAGTGATACATACGACACATCACTGAAGGATCTAGCAGATTTCAACGCGTCAATGCAATATAACAAATTCAATCCCACTAAAATAACAAAGCAACTTTTCAACCTCCAGTTGCTGCAAAGGTCCTCCGTTGTTACAAAATTCCTATAATGAGCCCTCATTTTAAAGACTTCAAACAGCATTTCACTTATTACTCTGTTAGGATTATGTATTATCACAATCACTATCCCTTGTACAGTAATCAGCGACAACTTTGTTCATATACAAAACGTATTTGAAGCCAAGACAACAAATTACATATATATACAGTGGGAATACACTTTCAATTAAATGTTTTAATCTATACAGACATGCTAACCAGGACTGCAAGATATTAATGGGTATGTCCACTAGTACAGATTTCCTTTTCCAGATAAAGTCTGAAGTTTTCCACCAGTGCTATGTTTAAAGCATTTAACATAAAAAGGTAGCCTTGTACAAATCTGAATGTAAATTAATGACCCATGTACGTACAAAATTTCGCATTTATAGCTACACTGGTTCATTAGCTTTTGTAATCAAACTACAACCTACGTACTTGAATAACACACACCTTTCTTTCAAAAAGTGTTGCTTTGAAAGTCAGAGTGCATATTAAATTTTTGAGGATGTTCATGGTATTTTAAGTCCACACCAAAATCTACATGCTACACAGCAATGATCCAGTCTATAGTGAACTTTTCCCGCAATGTCTTTTGAGCAAGTGGCATGTGATATGTCAGCAGTTTTATTTTAAAATAGCAATGTGTAATGTAACAAAGGGCAGCAATGCTATACACTGTATGTTTTGAACACACGACATGATAGTACCTACAGTAGAAGGTGTGAATCCGCAAAGCTCACACCTTCACTACACAACATTTCAGATAGGGTAAATACTGCCTCATCTGAATAAATCAGAGGAGGCACATTATCATTTACAGATGACATCAGGCCTCATAGTAACTGACTGATACCACTCCTCCTCCCTTCCCCTTACAGAAATTCATTCACTAAATGTACACCAAGCTTGCAAATTCATGCCAGTACATTTCCATCCAATAGCTTCATGAAAGACTATAGCACGACAAAATAAAATACCTATAATTAAGTGGTCTAAACCTCAGCCTGAGATAACAGTGAAAGTATTCTTTATCAAAAGTTAATTTTATCAAGTTGTTATGTGTAACATAATGCAGGAAAGTTAACCACATTACATGAACTGACATACAAAATTTGAGATAAACTATAAAGACTGGCAAACGCTCCAATTTGGATAGCAGTGTGCCACCAGTCCACGTAATTGGAGGAATATAAAAGAAACGTTTAATGAGGTACATAACACAACAGTGGAATATCTGTAATAGTAATATACCTTAGCAATGTGGTACGGATTTAATAATATTGCATTTCCACTTCTAGACTAGGATTCACCGCTGACTGTACAAAATAAATACTTTAGCATTAGGAAATAAACTTTTCTAAAAAAATTACCTGAAGTCCATAATTATTGTAAAAATAAATACACTAACACACCAGAACAATAAGTAGCATATGCAATGTCATTAGCTAAGTCTTATGAAGTCTACCAAGAACCTGAGGCCATACTTCACATATCAAATGCTTTATTCTTGCTGCAAAGTGCAATACTGCGATGCCAATTTAAAATCATACTGATAGCACGATATACATCAACAATGTGTATATTGCCAACAGTGCTTACAAAGCATGATTACTTACTTATCTATTCAAAGCACTGTGATCTGTTTACACCTTTACTTACATGTATACTTCAAATTTTAAATCAATGTCTATTTTACATGTCAGAAAAATAAGGAAGTAGTGGTTTTGATACAATACCAAGTTTAAAGGAAATGCCAACTAATTCAAAATGTAAGAGGGGTTTCAAATACATTTGGATATGATGGGAACAGTCCACTTTTCTTAGAGAGAAAATTAGGCTAATAACAGACATAAATCTTCACCAAGCAAGTTCACCATAGGACAAAAATAATTTTATAAATTTCTCAAATGTTCTCTATGTTTTTGTGATCCTTTACACCATCATTTCTCATTTTGGACAACCCGCTCAGTTGAAATTTCTTAGCAAGATGAGATTTTATATGAAAATAACCTTAAAACATCTGTTAATTTTCCATTATTCTTTACTTCACAGCACACATTTCTGTTTGGTGTGGCTTGAGAATGCTCCTACAACAGTGTCACCGATCAAGTTATGTCATTCACACCATTAATGGTACATTAGTTCCCCTGTCTATTTCATAATAGGCAGTATATGCAATATGTCAAGGTAAAAAATAACTATTTCTGTATGTCAGCAGAGGCAGCATTCATTCATTCATCATTTTGATTTATGAAGTACTCCAGTGGTCCCAGGGAAGTGATGAAAGTGACTGCAACATAGCATTCGGCTAAGGACACCATTTTTAGTAAACACGTATGTGGTCAGCTGTGCACTGTGTATCTGCCATAGAGACATTTTTAAAATATAACTCTAATGTGACAAACATTCACATAGTAGTTTTACAACAGGATACATATAAAGGTTCTAAATCACACCACCATCAAGATCAGAGGACAGAAGTTTCAAACCACAGCGGCTACAACAAACAAAAAACCTGGAGGCAGTGTCAGGGCCACGCAGGCACAGAAAACACTGAAAGAGTATGAGTCACTAATCAGTCGCATATGGTGAAGGAGTTCTTGCTTCCAGATACATGCTACCATGATGATGACCTTGCTATTGTTTGGTTCCAACAAGACAGAGTGACAGCACATACTGCTTGGCAGTTGATGAACACAGAATAATTTCCCACTATGGCAACATTTCTTGGCTAGCCCATTTGCGCGATCTGTCAGCTTGTGGTTTCTTTTTAAGGAGCTACTTGAGAAACAAAGCATTTAAAATGTGTCTGGCAGATTTAAAAAATCAAAAACAGAGAATTTCTGAAGAAATTAATGCCATATCACCAGTCATGTTACTACTTGTAATGGAAAAAGTTATAATCTGGTAAGAAGTCATTTTGTTATTATGTTACTCAGTAACAGCAAACATTTCTTTCTCAATTCACATTACTCTGAATAAACTGTGGTTGACCAATGAATCTTTAAAAATGATGAACGCTGCCTATCCTGTATTTACTCCCAATTACTTGGACATACAACATTGAAATTACTTGCAGATTACAAAATGCTGTCAAACACCATTCCTACATGGACAGTGTTACTTGTTTAGTGTTTCCATTCACTATGTCAACATGCTAACAATATTCCACAATCTTTCACAAACACGTGTTTTGCTGGTGCTTGTTTTCATAATTTTGTATGCTTCTCAAATTGCATTAAATTGGCATCCTCCCTCTCCCAATGACCTCTTCTGTAAGATTGTAAAAAGTGTTCAAAATACAACACCTGTTACATTCATTGTACAACACACAAAGAAAAGCAAACATCTCTCCCTAGGAAACAGCAAATCCTGTATCCTGTGCAGGGAGGAGCTGTTGTCTTTAGGAATACTTTATGCTGGGCCACACTGTACATAAAATTATTCTTGGAAAGAAAATGTTTCAATAAAACAACATTTTTTGAAAATAATTATTAAAAAAATCTAAGGACCATAAACACTGAAATATAGTATTTCTTAACTGCTTTTCATTTCTGTTCTGTTTTTAATACACTTATGAAGTTTCTAAAGTGAGGGCTCCATATAAGCAGTTTAGCTACTGGCAGACTTATATTTATATGTAAATTTCTACATATGGCACATCCTGCAGGTGGCCTAGAACCATCTCTCTTCAATATACTGAAATTCATTATGTTGAGGTACTAAAGAATTAAAATTACAACCAGTTACCATAAATATCTTGCAAGTTACATTAACATGTAATGCTTCAGGAATGTTGGGTATTTGAATGGAATATTGCCAAATGGCCACTCATGCATGTAATTTCAGCTTCCAATCACAGACTTTCCTTTAGTATGTCATGCAGTTCTTAAGCGAGTGTTTAATAAGGATGACAAGATTTTCCATAACTGCCAAAGCTAGTTAGTGCATACAAGACACCTTCATTGTTCAGAAATGCATTATATTAACACTGTGCATAATTTGATTGCTTTAATGAGACAACTGTGCAAGGAAGCAAATTATATACAGCAGTAAGAAACAATATATAATAAAAAATGTCCCTATATGGCCAGTTTTGGCATTATTGAAAAGTTATTTTCAGCCAGATAATGAAAACTTCAATTACGTAACAATATAATCCTCCTGTGACTGTAGGTAACTTATGACAAAAAAGGCTAAATTGTAAAAAAGATGCTTTTCGAAATTCTATTAAGATCATGAAAAGCTGTCCAAATTTGAAATGCTCAGAGAACACTCAGATATCTTGTTCAGTAGCACAGATGACTCCAAAAGATTCAGAGGCCACTGATATTCTCATAAACTGGATGCATAACTTTAATGACTGTGTCACTGTCAATACTGGACAACACTAAATCTCACGTGACTAAAAACAGTTGAAGCTGCTGAGCAGCATAGAATAACATTAATCTGTTTGCCATCAGACAATACATGAACTTGGCAGACCTGGAATTGGCCACATTAGTGATACAGAGTCGGCAATATGACTAATTGTTAGTTTTTTAAAAACTGTAATTTTCAAAATAAAATAAATGCTGTACTCTCTCTTCTGACCTCTGTAAGTGCTTTCAGGGCTGTTCAACTTGACACTAGGATATTCAGTTTTTTCTTATGAAAACAACTTAATCTTCAGCTGATCTTATTAAAAGCAAGTACCTTACCTAAATGAAGCTAACGTAACTTGACATATTCATTAAAAGTAAATATTTTCAACTTTTTCTAACTTACTATAAAGCAAAATGTAAGATGTGATTCAAATTATTACAATTAATGCTTCCCTGAGGATATTCCATATGATGAAATATACATCAATAAAAAGACTACAAAACACCAGACTGATCCATTCAATACACAGTAAGTAAAAATACAACAAAATTCTTGGGTTAGCTTTATACTTTCCAACCAAAACCAAATTAGTGGTTGCATGGACTGACCAATATGCTGTCATAATACATGATGGAAACTGAGAAAGTAAAATCTGTTACATAAGAATGTAAAATCCTTTTAAGAATTACTCTAGATTGCTTTAAACACATATTAAAGAAAATAATATTAGAAAATTCTGAAGTCCAAAGACAAAATTCTATCTCTGTTAGTGAATCAAATTTTCTTCACTTTGACAATCACTGCCAATGTGTATGAAATTGATGGTGATGGTGTTATTCACTACCCTATTTGCTGTAATAAATTACATCATAGTTTAAAAATGAATATGCCATAAGAAGCAAATATTAAGACTGTATCCAGAAAAAGCAATAAAATTGATACCATTCAGAAAAAATTATTAAAGACCAAGACAGGCAGAGGAGAACTGCTCTGCTTACACAAATTCCTACTATAGTTAAATTATTTTAGTAACGAATCAATGCACGACATTTACTCAATAACATGCAGAATTTCACCTTTATGTCTTAATATGGCACACGATACTGTAAACAATGTTATTAATTCTAACACGGCCATGATACACATAACTGCCTCTGACTATGCTGTCTTTCTCAATTTACAAAGTAACCAGCTTTTGGTCAAGACTAACAAATTTCCTGCACCTCTCCTAGTGGAAAAATAAGAGAGAATTCCAGCAGCAGATTCAGATTACTTCTTGGCATCCACTGACAAAGTCAAAGTGCCAATTTTCCCCAAAACCTTCAGGGTGTGCAGCTAGTTTTATCTCAGCATATTTGGAAGCAAGAAAAGATTTAATTTTGACCAAAACATTTCTTACTATAACTTGACAGAAAGACATAATTTCAACGTGATGTGAAAGGGCAAGATATATGGACTTCTTTATATGGTCCTAAATCCAGACATGACAGGTTGTTGTTAAATCAAAAACCTGAGAGTAAAATTGTTACAATTAGACTATTAAAACAAGAGTGCATACGATGAACACCTGTAATTACTTCATGAATGTTTTTCACCATCCCTTTAAAAACCAGGGCAGGTTTACGCTATAAAATAATATTCATATGAAATTACTGTACTTCTACAAAGAAAATCCAACATTCAACTTCCTTCTACTACCAAGCAAAATCTTTTCAGTAAGAGAGATCTCACTCAGAAAATGTCACCAGACTAATTTTGGGCACACTTCCTCTTTACTTGATGAAAAGAGAAAAAGGCACATATTGAGACTGGAATGTAATGTACATTAATGACATACATGAATAAAATCTCTAACAGAGCTCATTTCCAGAACATGTACCCAGACTAATTTTGGGATACAAACACGATGAGAGATATGGAATGTAATGCACATTAAAGATGTTTATGTATATAATGTGTAAGCTGTGAAGTATACCAAAATTGTGTCTCTTGAAAAATTCATCTAATTAAAATGCAAAGTTAATTGGTTCAGAAATAAAAAACAAATTATTTTATAAAAAAAAATTAAAATCCTTTATTTTGTACAGGAATTAATGATTTAATGTAGAAGAAATTTAACATAAAAGACTGCTGACCTTGTGAGATTTCTGGTTCTCATGGCAGTGAGTATGGAGATGGCTGTCATGCACCTTCAACTTTAAGAGAAACAAATTCTAAGACATTTTAATAATAAGGTTAACTAGGCACTACCTGGAAGGAAACAGAACAAACAAAAAAGGAAATATAAGCACAGTATAACAATTCTGAGGTGTTCACAAAAATCTGACCTTTGTGAATGGCACCAGTGAGACATATTTGTCCAGGGTAAATGATCTATGGGTTGGGTATTGGGGCATATCTGGCCGGGTGATGAAGTTATCACATAGGATTTTCCTCATATAGGGATTACCAACTGTCAATTTTGCATGCAGGAACACAGGTAGGTCTTCATTTAAAGTGCCCATTACTGTTCAATTTTAATGTATATTGGAATGTTAACAGATTTTAGTAAAATTCCCTAATATCACATTTCATGTAAACCCTTAGTCATTCTCAAGCTGTTACGTGCAACTGGATGGACAGACAGACATGGTGAAGCAAGCAGGTAAATTTTGCAGCTTTTAGTTGTAAATGCAACTAAAAAGGAAAGACTGTCACCCTATTAAGAAGAGCATGAAAACACGATAGGACAGTTTCTAAACATAATATCTATGGATAATAGTCAATTTATAAACTGGATTTCTACAATGCACTACTCAGCAAGATGGATGGCTAAGAAACCATGAGCCATTTTGCTGGATAGTCATAATGAAGTCCATTAAGAGTATTACTGTTTGATGAGCAATGGATCAGTTAAGACAATATTTGTATATAATTTATCTTTCGACCATCACCACCAATTTTATGCATATTACAAGAATGATAGTCACACTATTCCACATGTCTGCACACAGGGCTCCAGAAATATACTTGCCACTTAAAAACCTTCACTTGCCTGTATCTTTCAGTATGCTTCAGTAAAATATTCTTAAAAGACACGTTCAAACACTCAATGTTTAATAAACATCTGATGTTTTCTAGGTGATTAAAACCAAGGATGTCTTCTGTGGTGATCAACCATGCCAAGAGAATAGAAAACCAGATGCAGTGACTACAGTTTGTGTCACAACACATCAATTCCACATGATGGAGACAGAAACAGTCTTGAAAATGTTGGATTTTCACTCTTTATTGATGAGATTAATCACCTGATAAAACATACATTAAAAATTACCAAAAGTGAACAAATAAAACTAATCACTCTGTGCACCTCACGTGATTAACCCATGAGTGCCAACCTCCATACCTTGTACATACCTTAGCGTGTCACATGACACTAGCATCTACATGTCATACAGACCAGGTATATGGATGGGGTTCAAATCTCCTCCATCCATAGGGCAAGCCACCATTTAAATGGCCATAGTCACTGAAATGTTATAAAACACATTTTTAATACCATTTGAATGATGGTAAAAAAAACATTCCCCACTGGTCTCAGTTAACTTACTGTGGAAAGTGGGTGAGCATATTTCAAGAGTCCTGTTTGCACATATTAGTAACTCAATAATACTGTCACAGCAAGATAGGAAACTTCAACTGTGAAAACATTTAGTACTTCTAGGCATACTTCCTCTGGATCCAATGGTCAATATTCAAGGAACAAATTTTGCACCCAAACAATTTCATGGCTTTACACACAGATTGTTTAATTTGGCCAGTATAGGCAAAGTCTGTCTAACAAGTGAATGCTCTTTGGCAATGTTTGGCAACCAAGAAAGCAATGTTTAGAGCTTTCAAATGCTGGTTGTTATAAGTGGCAGTCACAGGCATCTAGCACCAAATGGATTTGACAGTGCTTATCATCACACTTTGCTTGCACCACCTTTCAGCCTCGGTGATCCTGATGCTACCTCAGACGATGCAAGCATGAGTTTAAGCTGTCTAATGCTGCTTGCGTTCGATGGCGTTCATAATCCTGTAGGCTTTTTGTTGCCACCAGTTCCCTCAGTCTATGGTCCAATACATCTGCTTCATGGCGTTTCTCGGCAAGAATGTGACACAACCGGGAACACTGCTGTTTAAGAACAGCATGCTCCAAAGACTGTTCTGTAACATAATATTCCAACACAAACTTCAGCACCAAAATGTCAGAGTACCAAGCCTTATTAAATGTCAGTCTCAGAAACCATCTTCCCTTTTCTCTTATGGCCAAAAACAAATTTGCACTTTTAAATGCCTAAAGCCACCATTACAATATATCAGCATTATTTCTTTTACCATACTTCACCCTCATTTTTATTTTATTTAAACTATATACCTACCTTTTGCCTGTCATTATTCCTGATATTAGGCTTGGCCTGCCTGTTAGAGATAATATAAAACCAAATATTTCAACTTTTTAAAACTCTACATAGAGTCAGTTTAAAAGAGATTATGTTATACATATAAATATGTAATTCCCAGTGTTGATGTAATGATATCCATTATCACTAACCTTTAATAAGACATTTACATCTCATGTAAGAGAAATTATTATGCTCTTGTGACAAATGAAGGTTCAAGGGGAAAATAATATTTAGCTGTATATATTAAAAAATAAACTCAACACTACTTTACACTTTCTTTTATAAATGTTTTTGTGTTTATAAACATACATGCAAGCTCACGCGCGCACAAATTATTATATAATACTGAAATATAACTTGCCCCGAGCATATTTTTGGTAGGCCTCCATGACTCTTTCCAAGCCTGGCCACCTCACAGGTCTGTCATCATCATCATCATCATCATCATCATCATCATCATCATCATCATCATCATCATCATCATCATCATCATCATCATCATCATCATCATCATCATCATCATCATCATCATCATCATCATCATCATCATCATCATCATCATCATCATCATCATCATCATCATCATCATCATCATCATCATCATCATCATCATCATCATCATCATCATCATCATCATCATCATCATCATCATCATCATCATCATCATCATCATCATCATCATCATCATCATCATCATCACCACCATCTTGTTGTTCAGACAGCTCTACAGATGCCTCAGTTCCATCCATGTCAACTGCAAACCTCTTCACTCCGTTCTGCAATGTGGCCAGCTGATGAACAAGACCCGGTCTTGTTCCATTTTGTCCATTTGAAGGCAGGACAAGCAATGACTTCTCTGATGAAGTGGATGGACTTAGAGACCGTTTCAATCCACCCGCTAGCAAACGAGCCTTTCCACCATGCGAATCTGTTACCTAAATGCATGCTCATTTTTATCAGAAAAAAATATGACTGTTCAAAACAAGTGGTGAGATGATTTTAAGTATGCTGAGAATAAAGTGGAAAGGAATCTACCCAACAGCACATGGACTGTGTTTAGGACATTAGTGTTACCACTTAACTAACACTCTCTACAGGCAACCAAGGTCATAACATGACTTACTCAAAAGATAGCTAATCAGAACAAATAATTTGCTTTTGTTATAATATGGATATTTTAAATACTACACAATATATCAAAGTGCATCTAGTATGCTATTCACATCAGACAGTTCATGGTGAAAAAGTACCATTTGTTCTTCACACTCTATGGTCAGCAAAGAACACCATATCAGCCTGTCCATACAGACACATTTATCCTAGGAGGTAGGCAATCTACATGGTGGGGTCAATGCTATGTAGCAATGACTTTCCAGTGTTTATACAGTCGTTACTTAGCCAAGCAACAGAGGTCTGTGAGGACATATATATGAGGTACCAACATCAACTAATTCTCCTACATTAAATAGAATTTTAATAATGTTATATTAACAACAGTGCACACAATTTCAGGTTATACTGGTGAGTGTGTTATACGGCATACCCATGTTCCATAATTTGGTTATCAAAATAAAACAACACAACATTTTTGATATTAAGAACTGTCATATAACAAACTTTTATTAGTGTGCTCTCTTAAGTAACAGGTCGACACCGTATGTAACATCTACAATTTTTGTTTTGTAGTTTACTCACCACAGTGCAGATTAATTTCTTTTCACCAGAAGAAGCCAAACTGGAAGGAATGTTGTTAGTACTGTCTGTGGCATTCTCTTCAGTACTGTTAACCCTAACACCTGGTTTTAAAGTCTGACTGCAATAAACTACCATCGGATTGAGGGAGTTTCGACGCAACCTCTCTGCTAGCACATTCTGCCATACAGCTTCTCCTTCTGCAATAAAAATGTTTGTGGTCAGTAAATTCTCATTCACTCATATGGTATTTAGCTTAGAAATTACCAGTACATTACCACTTCAAGAGTTTCCAACACTAAACGAAAATGACCGTTTCAGATTTCATTAACACATTCACTCTCGCATCCAAGTTTGGTCATTTACCAGTGTTTTTCACAGATTGCCAAATCTGACTGAGGTCAGATAATAACATACTATGAAAAGACATAAGAAAGTCACTTTCACAACACATTCTGAGCACATTACCATGATATTACCCTATCACTAAACAGTACAAGCAGGTACATTTTATGATTCCTTGAACATATGTAGATCATTTGCCATTAATTTCCTACCATGTAATACGGCAAAATGTTACTTAAATGGCTGGTATAACATGTAAGCCAGTAAAACAGCACATATCAGTGACTTATAAGTTCTATTTGAAATAATTAGTCAGGTTTGATTTTGCTGCTCTTTAC
Organism: Zootermopsis nevadensis; assembly: GCF_000696155.1. Next base: position 1,601,227 of record NW_019060346.1, on the reverse strand, counting down.
ATTGATGATTATCATTAATCCTATCCAAATGTGTGATCTAAACAATATTTTGTAGTAAATTAAAAACTTTAAAGTGTGAAGTAAATTTTATGCTGACCCAAAATTATTTTTTATCATCCTCATAAAAAATCCATATAAATTTACCTTCTCGCTCCTTCTTAGAGACAGACTCCAAACAAAGGTTACGAAGAAAACGCTGCTTTCCTTTAAAGTCTGGTGTTCTGCAGAGTACATCAGGATTTCCACATGGAAGAGGCAAATCTAATGGCAATGGTGGACTCATGGTGTCAGCTGAAGGAGGGCTGTCATACTGCAGTGGAAGTGAAGGACTCCGGGCACGACAACGTTCCAATTTGCGCAGCTCATATTCTGTGAATCGAATTAAATGAATACACAAAATAAATATTTCAATGCATCAAAATCAGAAGGTTCTTATTGTGTGATTACAGAGTGATGTCCGAGCATCTAATGACTGTTACTCTTACCCAATACTGTATTAAGGTAAGACTGCCACTCCCAACATAAAATCACTTCTAAATTTTATTTTACATAGGCTAGGGAAATAAATAAGGAATGCCACCTACACAACAGCATAAAGAAATAAGAATACAACAAATTCTGTTTCAGACATGACATGGGGGAAGAAAATATCACTCAATGACAATAATGAGAACTTGCACCAAGTTCCATAAATTCTAAATATACTGTTACAGAATTAAATTACTGCATTTTATAAAAGTAAAACATAGTAAAACTTGTTTGTATAACATATCTGATCAGTTCTAATTGTCCACTGTACGTAAGACATTAATAAGAGCTCTTTATTATTAGCCTATGGACTTGTCTTTGGGCAATAAATCAATCTAATCCTGCTTAATTGATAAGAAACTTTACTACCCTTCTGCAAGTTCAGAATTCAAATCTCACATTTCCTATTCCTACCCCTATAACTACTCATTCATCTAATTCCTCTATGCTAACTCACCATTCCTTACAGAAATTGTAGTTAGTCCAAACAATCGCAAGAACCTGAGTTTCCCAGGTGGGGCATCAAGCTGTGCAGGTGGGCCCTTAGTTATCCATATAGTAAGCAAGGTATCTGATCCTGCACCTCCATCTTCTCCATCTGAATCTGAGCCTAGATTGTTGTTGTTACTGCTGCTGATGCGAGATTTGCGTCTCTGTTCTGCCAGGTCTAATTTGCTGATCAGTGTTGTGTTGGCGTCAGCTTCACTCTGTATTAAAATACATGCAAATGTTCTTCTACATACAATTCCCATGCAATTTCAAACATCTGTGGACAGTAACAAATAATAAAAACGTTCATGAAGAAGTTAACAGCAGATCAAGTTTGGGGAACGTGTGTTATCGTTCTGTTCACAATATTTTATCTTCCAATCTCCTACCTAAAACCCAAGATTAAAATTTGGAGTATTGTTCTACTGGGTTATTATAGCATGAAGTCTTGTAGGTGGTTATCAGTGTTTCACAGGAATCTACTGCCTCAATCTTCAGAGTGTACATCATTAGCATACATTTCTTAAAACTGTGGAGGCCTGGGTTTGCACCCATGGCAGCCCACAGGGCACTTGTGGCGAACAAAGTGGTACATGAACAGGCTTTTCTCCGAGTTCCTCAGTTTACCCACAGTACCATTCCACTGCTGTTGCATATTCACTCATTTACCAACTTGAAGGCTGGACAGTCAGTCAACCCCCACCCTGCAGAAATAACAATATATTCCTCAAAGACTACACAGAATCATCGAGATGCTTGCTAATTTTGGTTAAGTAACCTGTGAGCAGTTTTTGTGTTTGTTAAATGTATGATGGACCGTCATTTTCACGGTGTGGATATACACACATAGACACATATCTCCGTTCATGACATTATCAAGCTGCTGTTACTAAAAAACCATAGCAAGTTTAAATGCAATCAGTTTTGGTACTCACACGGTGATTGGTTATACTGCGACTAAGGTAGTGGTAGTCCCACACAGACATATTTGTTGCTCCTTCCTTGTTTGTAGAAACAGCCGCTAAAACTTTAGCTGCATCTGGTACATTGAGAACAGCTGCCGGTACAGTACCTAAACCAGATACTGCCGGTCCATTTCTACTTGTTGAGGCCAATACTGTTGAGGAGTGATTTGACGCAACCAATGTCACTGCACTACTACAAGACGGTAGTGAACTGCACACAGGTGCAGGATTCATGATTGTTTGAAGCTGGCTAGCTGGTGTCAAAGGCCCTTGGTGGTGACTGCTCGAGTTCTGCGTTGCCTGATGCTGGACAGTTGAATTTGAAGTACCTTGTACAAGGGTTGTAGCTGGAAGCATGGTTCCATGATGCTGATTGGATAAAAGAAGTGGCACTGGATGCAACGAACTGTTCAAGTTCAATGAGTTTTGATGCTGACTGGATGGTGAATTCAATACGTGTACAGATGTCTGAGATGTACTTCCTTGCTGAGAAGATACACATGAGGGATGGAGTTGTGCAGTTGTCTGTGCCAATTGCACAGATTGATGAGGTGGCTGGATGGAACTAGCCGAAGAGGAAGGCAAAGAAGAATTGACCATGTGCTGATGTGACACTGGAATTTGTTGTTGTGACTGATTTGAAGGGTTAAGCGATGTTGCCGATTGTGTCTGCTGATGGTTCTGATGGCTTGAGCCTAAGGTATGTACAAAAGGATGCTGAACAGATGACTGCTGTTGACTTAGAAGTTGGGATGACTGATGCTGGCTTAGATTAGGTTGAGTAGGTTGCTGAAGATATGGAGATGACTGGTGAGAAATGCTGTTTGGTGACATTTGACTGGAGGAGGTGGAAGGTTGACCCAACATTTGACTGATTACAGGTTGCTGAAATGTTTGAAGCAGTGGCTGCTGTGAAGTCCCAACATGATCTACTGTACTTGTAGTAGTTGGGGATGATGCCATGGTTTGAGAATGACAGCTGCCATCTAGTTGACTACAGCCACGTGATGGGGATGTTGATGACAGCTTACGGGCTACTGCTGATGATCCTGTTGTGTTATCACTCTGATTCACTGTCATGACAGGTTTATTAAAGCACATAACACTCCCACAATTTTCTTTCACTGACTGTGTATTTCCTGAAGGTCCTCTGTGTTGATGTGACACGGCATTGCGCCCACCAGGAGTAACGCAAGCATCCTGACCACCAACAGCAGTAGTCTGCTGGGTGTTACAAGGACTTGTTCCAGCCTGCAGTCCACTTGGGTGATATGAAGATTGCTGAGAGTGTTGGATTTTGTTAATAGGATTACCATCACTTGGAGAGGGATTTGAATGAGAATTAGGTGGAGGAGGGATAATTGGTGAACGCCTGTTGCTGCCATGCTGTTGAGGGAAACTGTCCTCAAATGGGCGTACAAATCCAGAGGCAGGGGTGGTTGTATGTGTAGTAACAACCCCAGATTGGTCCTTGGTGCATGCAGAGGAACGTCCAGGAGTCAAATTACCACTATTTGTACGTTGTACAGATGTTGCCAGAGAGGTATGTTGCTGACTAGATGTATGATGGTACAAGGAAGCTGGAGGGGTAGTGGAAGAATGAACAGGAGGGTGGTGGACTGGTGGATTTTGTGATGGTGGAGTATGGGAGGTAAGAGTGTGAGAGGCTGGAGGAGTATGAGGATGATGTACAAGAGGATGGGATGGAGGAGTATGAGGATGGTGTGGAGGTGGTGCCAATGCATGAGAACTAGGTGGTGTGTGTGGATGATGGTGGTGATGAGTTCCTGGGGGTGTAAGTGGGTGGTGATGGGATGGTGGAGTATGTGGATGGTGAGGAACCAGAGGATGAGATGGAGGAGTGTGTGGATGCAGTCTGAGATGTGACGAGGATGACAGATTTTTACCTGCTGCATGTGGAGGTAGGAGGTCTGTTTCAACAGAACCTGCTTGTAGTTGATTTGGAGGAATAGGATGTAAAGGTGGAGGAAGGGTAACGGCAGTTGGGGTAGGAATAGAACCTGGTGCAATTAGAGGAGGAGGACCTCGTGGAGGGTCATTGCACACTCGATCTCGTGCTACTCCTATGGGCGCCTTCCTAGCTGGAACAAACACACAAAAACGGAACCGTGGTGAGGCTCCACTAACATATTATCTTTGGTACAACCTAAAGCATTTAGAAATCTTAAGTTACACCTTCTCAGTTACAATGGAGTACACAGATTTCTGTTTGAGCACCAGTCTTTAAAGTTAAGCTTAACGATGGCCCTCACCTGGCAGGTCCTGATGGTGACTGGGAGAAGCTCGTGGACTCCGCCGTGATTTTTCCCGTCTTTCTTTCTCCCGTTCTCTTTCACGTTCTCTCTCACGCTCTCTCTCTTGTTCACGTTCTTTTTCTTCATCCCTCAGCCTCTGAGTTTCCCGAGCTCTGTGTTCTTCCTCCAGTTTTAATCTGATAAAATCACAAGCAGGGAGACATGGAGGAATGTAAATTACTGAAACTGAAGTGAGCAAACAAAAAAATTATGGGGTTATTAATGTTTGAAATTGCTGCCAAATACTGTGGCAGCTTAAATAAATGCAATCACGTTAGTGGCTATAGCTTCATGATGCTGTACTAGATATAAAAATTACTCATAATATATTTACATAACAGATACATTTTGCTTGTGTAA
>NW_019060346.1:1571159-1593934 GCF_000696155.1 Zootermopsis nevadensis | reverse complement strand
GCTGCTGCTGCCGCCGCTGCTGCGGCAGGATCGAGACCGAATGGAGGTGGAGGTGGCGGGGCTGGAGCTGGGGGATGCTGACTACCAAGTCTGTGGGAAGAGTCTTCAGGCCGATAGGGCTGAAATCCACTGCGAGTAATTTCTGGACCAGGGGCAGGTACTGATCCTCCACCACTACTGCGACTACTGGTTCCTGTATAAAGTGGACCATCGTCTGCTTGACGAGATGATCCACCGCGTGATGTCACAGGTTGTTCATGAGCAGAACCTCCACGGTCCTAACAAACACAAAAATGTAATTATTCCTAGAGGATATGTGGATAGACCAGGAAAGATTAAGGTTTAGATACCTATTATCAATGTACATTAGCAAAATGTACCAATAAATGAAAAATGTCACTACAAATAGAACTTAAAACACACATGTAACATACTTTACGAGTGTCTTGGCCCGCACCAGATGTGGGTGAAGCTCCACGGACTAGAGGAGGTGGCCCCCGTTTTGGGGACACCTGATGGGGTGCTGGAGGTTCCCCTTCACTTTCACGTTCTGCAGGAGGCACCGCCTGCTTCGCAAGGTTCCTAAGCGCCGCTGCAAATGACCTCCCTCCGCTACTAGAGGCAGATTGGGTGGGTGCAACACCCACTCCAACCCCAGGACCTGGACCTGGTACTGTATGCCCTCCTGGAAGTGACTGTGCTCCTGAGCGATGGTGCTTATTTTGAGAAGCAGACGATGGCAACAGGTGACCTCCGGGTGCAGGTTTCGTGCCAGGAGGTACACCTGCAACAAAATAACAGGCATTTAAAAATTACCAAATTTAAATAAATTCACAAGAAAAACTTAAAATATTCATCATATAGAGCATAGAGTGTAACTTATTACGTCACTACTGAACTGCAGACTGAACTCAAAATGTAATTACCATGTTTATGTTACATGCATACCATAAGAAAATAATAGACTACACTGTAATGCTGTGTTACTGGTGGAAGGAGAAGGGATAAGGGGTTGCATTTTAACCTACTTTCCCCCCGAATACCTTGAAACAAAGGAAAATCATGTCTGTAATTCCTCAAGAGGAAGTGGTTTACGAACAGCCCCAGGTACCAAACTATCATTTCAATCTGAATTTCCCGAAATGTCTGAAGTGAAAACTTTCGTGAATAGAGTTCCTTCATCAGCATATAACTACAAAAAATATGTTGTTCTGCAATGTTACAAAATCTGAAAGATGTACACTGTGGAGCAGAAATAGTTGTGTATGTTATGTCCATCAGTCAAGAGAAGAGCTCTGGCTTAGTTTGCAGGCCACATCCTACTGGTCAAACACACACGATGCTCCCCTTATTGCCACACAGTGCTTTACCTAAATAAGGCAACTGTAATTCATGACTGTGCCTACTGCTATGGACTCATTTTCCTGCGCGACCACACTTCCATTGATGACAGAGCTCTTCTTTCCAGTTTAACTGTTGTGTCTAAATCAGGGGTTTTCAACTTTTCCGGACCTGGGGCCACATTCACCCCGTTATCAAATCACGGGCCGCAATGTTACAAATGAATGATATTTATTGAAACGTCACTGCAAAAAAATTGTGCTACGTTCCTAAAATAGGTTTACTATCGCAAACAAATTCACATTCTGCGCAATTTTCCCAACAAAATCGATCAATACCGATAAACTTAAAGCTGCTTTTGCTACAGAAATCTTTCCGTATCAGGTTCAATTAATCTTGTTATGATGTGCACCCCTCGACGTGTTTCAACAGTATGACGCGTCTGAGTTCTTTGTTTTGACGTGACGGCCTAAGCTGGAAGTTGCTCACAGTGACTGGCATCGTCAAATAGTGACGAAGTTAAAACAAAATGTCTTTCCTGACATCATGTAAATATTATAAAAACAGTACGCAGGACAAACAAAACACATTGGCAGGCCGCGGGTCTACATGGGTAGCTTGTGTAGTGTGTAGACTTTACGCATTCCGGGTACTTACAAGCGTGAACAAAACGTGGACATTTACGTTCGCTATCATAAACAACCCCTGACAATGTTCAGATTATAATAATAAGTTCATGGCGCGGATGATGCAATCTCTTGGAAACCGGTGACATGCCAGGCGAAAGGTCATTGTAGGTCAGGAACGGACTTCCAACATGAGGTCAAGACTGGGTCACTCATGTGAACCAAGAGATGGAGAGGGAAACAGATCCCTTCAACCTCGGGGTCAGCCAGCAGCAATTTGCTTCCCCCCCCCCCCCCAGACGAGCGAGTCGTGTATAGTCACGGCCGTAACACAATAGCCCCTTATCGTCTTTTCAGTGGTGTGCGTATTCGAGTTTTAAACGGCGGTAAAAATGTGGATTGTAGTCATCTGTATTGTGAAGCCATGAGGCCTTGTATATGGCTATCAAAGTTCCTCCGTAACGCTTCCACCTATAGGCCTACAACACCACGAGTCCCAATACTTCAAACCCAACTTCAAATCCACCCCGACATACCGCATTCATGTTTAGGGAAGACGACGGAATTAAAACGAATCACCGTGGGTTGTCATCCGTCCTCCAATGTACATAATGTTGTAAAAAAACTCTATCAGTCGTTAATATCGTTAATGATGAGAGAAAAGACATGGAAATCGATACGAAAAATTAAAGCCACTCAAAACTACGGAACGACACCTGCTATATGAGAACAATGTTTAATCAGAGGCGCCGAAGCTGGTTCTCTCTGCCACTTTTAAAACGCAACACGAAGAAAGTATCTTGAGAGCAACACCGACACCAGCAATCAACTCTGCGCGCACGCACAAACAACCAAGAAATTATACGCCAATTTTCCATTCTGGAAAGTATATCGACAACATGCGTCTGCAGGCTTGCTCATAAAAATTACGCAACGAAGAATCAGGTTGTAAAAACGAGGTAAGGATGAAGTGGTATCAAATTCCGACTGCGTGTTCACGCACGTGCCACTTTGTTAAAAGAGTTACAAAGTCCACGCCCATTAGAGGACCCCGAGAAAAGTCTTGTGTGGCATGAAGTATGTGGGCGTTGCTTCCGAAAGCGATTAAGCATTGGGGAAAACCGTCCATAACATGCAATCTAACCGAACACGATCCGTGAAGTTTCTAAACGCTACCCCGACATCAAACACTCAGATCATCACAAACGCTAACCCACTGCCATAGTATTTGGTGTCACCAATGTAAAATGAACCGTAACATTTTCCCAAGCCTCTGTACTGGTTGGCCTAAGCTGAAGCAGTCCCGTCTTGATTTCATAGTATCTGAAAGCACCCGAACTGGCGGACGTCCGGTAACATTCACGCCATCGGCGCTGCAACTGCTCTGGTCTCACAAAAGTTACTGAATTTGTCCTTTCGCACGTACCAGGATGGCTCATTTAATAAAGGGACCGACTATGGGCTGGGAGTCCGGGGTTCGAATCTCAGCAGGGGCTACGTCTAAACCGACCGATCCAACCGCCTGTCCAAAGTACTCAAGTAAAGTGGAACCAAAGACCTCAAAGGCAGCAGACGTTAAGAACGACCCCTCTTCGGCATCATTCCTGACGTTCATGCACGTGGCCGAGTGTTTTCCCTTAGACCATACGCCTACGGAGTATACGAAAATGCAATACATAAGCGCGCATTCACAGCAGTTAATTGTCGCCATAAAACAATGCAATGATGAGGAACAGGAAACGAATCACACGTCACAATAATGGGATGGGGTGCCGGGTAAATCCGAGTGTCCTTTAATAATTTATCAATATCCGGGTATTTTTATACTTCGCCTGAAATTGACAGACAAAGGAATTACACAGAATTCCCGAGTTTCATACTTTGAGACACATACATTCACATATTTACACTCTGAGTAAAGCTTTTTAATTCTGTTTTCAATTAGCTTTCTAAATGTGTAACTCTTAATTCTCCAACTGTAATCAGTGTATGCTTACTTTCGCAAATTACTTAACCTAACCTAACCCTCGCTAATCCGTTTCTTTCACTCCTGTTGCTTACCTTTCTACAAACATAACGAATCCACAAGCACGCATGCCACGTGGGAGGAATATGGGTACAGACATGTTAGCAGACCTTGATGGACATGTGACATGACACAAATTTATAACATTGCTCTCCTTGGTTGGCTGGCTGACGACACGTTTGTATAAATCTGTTACATTCCCTGAGTTATTCAATTAACATGTTCTCGTATTGTTACTGCATCAGTATCGGTTATTGAAACAAGGTACAATCGAGGTTTCTTACTGTTCTTATTAACGATGCATCAAAATGTCTCACTTTCCGCCTAGGGTAGAGAAGAGATAACGATGTTAAATACATTTCAACAGATGTGATCAACGCACGGTTCTCGGAACTCTAAAGCCAGACATTACCAACCATCTGCAGCGCAGCAGCCATTTCTACACATCATGCCATGCTCCCATCTATGCGTATGTCTCCCAAGTAATCTCCTCTTTGCTGCTTTCTTACAAAAATGCTGTACACATTTCTCATTCCTCATATGCGTACATGGGAATAAGAGACAGGTTATAAACACAATAATAAAATATCGCAATATCTGGAAAGAACGCCTGAAAACCGAATCACGGCTGTTCGATCAACACAAACTACTTTCTTGAACATAAAAGTGTGCTCGGCATTTCTTTTGCTAGCTTAACGGGTTTAAGTCAATACAGATCACGTTAGAGTTATGCCCTTCTTACCAAGCACTGAAAAATAACTAATGTTTTAACAATAACCTATACTGGTGTGCGCTGGTAACTGAGGATTCAGCATTTATTGCATAACCGAGTTATGACTTGTCTTGACATCTCAGACGCCAGTCACTAGCGCATGTAGGGCAGTCAAAAAGTTCCCGGAATGAGAGGTAAGATAGCGAACGCAAGTGTTGTGGTGGGCAACAGGTCTGGACAGGTTTCGGCGTGCCGTGTCGTTACAGGTAGACGTGGGTGTAGGTCATTCGGCGCAATGTCGCAGTTCGAACAGCGTGCGAACATCAAGTTCATGTGCAAATCAGCTACAGAGACGCTATCGGCCCTGCAGCAAGTTTACGGTGATACTGCACTAAAGAAATCCACAGTTTACGACTGGTTTTCCCGGTTTAAGAATGGACAGAGACGTTGGTGGATGACCAGCGCAGCGGGAGGCCTTCGACATCCAGAACCGCGGAAACGATTGAACAAGTGCGACAACTGATTCTATCTGATCGCAGGATGACCATCGTGGAGTTGGAGCATGAAGTTGGTATCTCTCACGGATCCATTCATGCGATTCTGTCCGACGATTTGAAGATGAGACGTGTTAGTGCGAAGTTCGTTCTGAGGCAGCTGACTACGGATCAGATGGAATGTCGCACGATGGTCGCTGGAGATTTACGACCCGGAGACGAAGATGCAGTCATCCGAGTGGCACACAGCGTCGTCTCCCCGACCAAAGAAATCCCGCCTCGTCCGATCAAAGGAAAAAGTGATGCTCATCGCATTCTTTGACATCGACGGTGTGGTGCACCACGAGTTCGTACCGCCTGGACAGACTGTTACGAGTCATTTCTACGTGCAAGTGTTGCAGAAGTTGCGCGAAGCAGTTCGGAATCGGCGCCACAAGTGGTAGGGTGGGTGGTTTCTGCATCACGATAACGAACCGAGCCACACATCGCTGGTTGTGCAGCAATTCCTCGCCGAGAAAAGCATTCCCGTCATCACCCAACCAGCATACTCTGCGGATCTCGCTCCGAGTGACTTCTGGCTGTTCCCTACTCTGAAAATGTCCTACCATTACAGTGCTATACCACAATTCCGGGAACTTTTTGACTGCCCCTCGTACAGTGCATAGCTAGGAGCCGGGGAGGTGACAGGTGGGTTCAATTTTATACGTAGACGTACTGCGTACACGAGCAGTTTGTGTTTCTGGTAAACAATGGCTGTTGGTATTAATCGTCATCGAAGAAAGGTGATGAAACCACAGTTATATGCCCCATGACAAACGTGACGATAATTTAATTTGCTGCGGAAGAGTACCTGCAGAAACTTCAGTTCTCCTAAATTATTTCGACAACTGAAACTAAACATAGTGACACTTTTAACACAAATTTCCATCAACGTGTGAGGCTCATACAGCGGGCATTCTGCACTTCTTCCCTTCTATATAATGTGCTCAGGTAATATCCTTTTACACGACTATACTCATTCCACAGAGCTCCATTTGGGTTATGTATTACTGCAATATCAACTCCTTCAGTATACGCTTTTGCTTGCAGCTGATTGATTGTGCGGGTGACCCATGGCTACCCGCTAACCCCGACCTGACCTGAGATCTGACCCCTAGCTGATCAATTCACAGCTGCTGCCGCTGCTGAGAGAACAAGCCTGCCGCACGCTTCTATACGCCAGCTTCACAGGAGGCTGGGCCATGAGACAAGGCCTGATCAACAACATTCCCATACGGACACTTCAGGGGCCCTCCTCCTACATTACAAGACAGATGCGCACGCGCACAGAAATACAACCAGAATGTGAACTAACTATACTACAATTACCTACTGCACATGTCGATTATAACACCGGTGATGGAAGAATAAACTAGGTTCTCTCTAAAACAAAAACAAAAAATGGTGAAACCAAAAGACATGCAGGGGACACGAAAAGCTGGTTAGAAAACGAACGCAAAGTGGAACAATTTTGGTAAGTTCGCTTTGTAGCTGCCCCTAGATTTTAAAGTAGCAAATGCTACTTTCAATATTCTCTTATAAAAAAAACCTGTCCAGCTGTTCTCAAGCTGAAGCTGAAGGGCAGGCATGACCAGAACTCATTTTGCGAGTATGGCGCAAAGAACTCGTAACAACGATAATGTTCAGTGTGAACACGAACATTACAGAAGCCCCTGGAACGCCTCCTATTCCTATTCGCCTCAGAACACAATTCAAACTGTAACAAAGCAGTTTTGTGTTGTGTTGTCATGTACCCTGAAAACAAGATACATATTTTCTTGTCATTGTTGTGTTTCTCCATATTTAGCATCCCAGCAAGAAGCCCAAATGGTTTACGGCATGTATCTGCAGTCAGTCCACAGTCCCTTAGACCAAAACTGACATTTCTGTACTAAAATCTAGCAATTCTGTTGGCCTAACTAAAGGAGGGCGCAGTTCCGCTGATACCTGTCTGCGGACAGACACACGGTGATGAACGAAAGGACTTAAAATGCTTTAAGCAAAGCTATATTAATTTTAACAAACTATGTAAGGCAGCTAGGGAAACTAACAATGCACCACACTGGTTCATAACGTTTATATTTTAAACAGTCCATCACTTTAATTTGTTTACACATTCTCATTATTTATATACAGCTGCTCATCTGACAGTTTCAAGCAACCAACTGTCTGTTCTGCACACAGTGAGTCATGCAGCAAGAGACTAGTACTGTCGTAATTTCTGTGAATCAGTGGACTACATTTTCTACTGGTGCAGAAAATATTCACCTCTGATGCACTTTTTTAATTGGCTTCTTACAAATATTCAGACCCTCAGTTTCTTTTCTACGGTGCCGTAAACATAAGAAGAATCACAGACACCACATCCCAGGACCAGCATTTGTGTCGTTATCTCTAAGGGAACTTGAGGTTAGAAAGTTTGCAGACAGACTAGACACTTTACAGATCAAAGTCTGGAATGCCGTTCCAGAAATCATGGAAGACAGACTTCAAACTGTGGTACAGAAGACACCACTTTCAACAGCTGCTGTAATACCAGGTCAACGATGTGATTTTACTGACATTTTTCAAATGTGAACAGAACCTCAATTATATGATTCGGCATAAGTTGGTATTCCTTACACAACACGATCTGCTTGCTAGCCTGTGTTATGCCCTATGAACAGGCAGTAATAATACTGGAAACGTATTAATCTCTATGGATGTCCATGGAATGTTAGCAGTAATTGTGTATTTAATATGGCATATTCACCCTGGTAGATGGCAACACCGCCATAAGCCCCATACAAACATCTAATAACTTCACAACACAATAAAAATTGCCTTACACCTCTTTATAGGTGAATTATAATGCTCAAATAAGCACATTCTTATAGATTTTTCAGGTCTAACAAGACCAGGTTGATCCACTGACAATCACAGCTCTAAGGAACTGCGCATCGCACTTACTTGAAGGGCAACAATGGTAACTGTCAATGTTGTAATGTTCATCCAAATCTGAGTGATTTTATTAATTTTGCCATTGTTAAATGTATTAAATTGGAAAAGAGTGGCGACACTCAGTCGCTTGAACGTCTCTCCTCCCGACATTCCGTCTAGCGGGAACGTGACTTTAACAAAGCTTTCGCACTCGTAAAATTTGTTTATGAGGCGAAAACTTGAGCCCTACAGCCGTCGCCTCACTGCGACTGGAACCAATGAAATTCGAATGTGGCTTTTCGGCGCGTTTCCGACGTCATGGGGTGACTTTTTTGGGGGACGAATCGGATCGCCGTATTAAATTCCAAATTTAAGAACAGTTACGTTGCGGGGGTATTTATAGCTGTATTGTGTTGTGCGCTCTCAAAAGGTTTGGTTCTGCTTGTACCTTTAAATTTCAAGTACAAAGACAACAGCCGAATCATCGCGCTGCCTTCCTATCAGAGTGATTGGTTGTACAACAGTGTGTCTCGAGACGCAATAAAGGTAGACATCTCCAAGATAACTTCGGTGTGGTCTTCAGTTGCTCAACCCCAGAGATTTCACTTCCTTCGCGCAAATGCCGCTCCAACCATCGTAGTCCTCGTATATTCCCTGAGATTCGGAGACTGTCGCTCTCTGACAAAACCTACACCAAATATCCCTTTATATCCTTCCGCATACCCAAATTCATACCTCAAGCTGGAACCGCACGCAAACCGGGCTCGCTACTGGGTTTGATCCTGTGGCGATCAAAGTAAAAAGACGAGTCGTGTGCGGTAGGGCGGTTGCACTAACATAACGTCTTTTCCCAAAACTGTAAAAATGTGCCAACAAAGAGTTACCATTGTGCAACCATTGTTCATCTTTATATTGCTAAATTACTTTCTGACAGTCACAGAAGTTCACTTTCAGTACTGTACTCACCCGATAAGATCGTAACAGCAAATTGCACAGCACATAAAATTGCATTCAAAAGACAACAGCACATAAAAACAAGAAATTGAGCCATGAACACAACATGGGTTAATAATGGAAACTGAGTCAGCTGCAACATGTGAATTTACTTTATCTGGTAATAAACACAGAAAATTGTATGATATGAAGTACTACAATAATTTGCTTTGCATGGCTGCACAATTCATATAACTATAAATCCCTTTAAAATGCATGAACAATGTCCTTTCATGCCAGCAAGATGTTTAATAAAATTATTTAATATTTGCATGCTCAAGACTGAAAGAATCAATTATTGTGTAGGACAGGAAAGACAATAAGGCACAAAATTTGAGCCAGACCTCCTCTGTGACAAAAAAAGGCCGAGGTGCATAATAAAGTGGCACTGAGAATTTACCTGCTTTATAACAGAAATCCACATAACAGTATTTGTTTTAACTGCAGCATGGCTCACCTTTCAAAAATATATTAGCCATACAAAACTATCCAAGAAAGATGATATACTCCAAAGGAGCAAAGTTCCACTACTCTCACATATAATGTGACCCACTTTGGCATCTTGTTTTCCAGACTTACAATTAAAAACAGAAGGATCTGCTCAGAACTTCTGTGCCTACATCACTTTCTCAGCTTTGCATAAAAACAATATTATTCCTCATTGCTCTTCATTACGTTCCAGGAACTTGTTTGCTGAAGTCAACAAATGTCTTTGGTGTTTTGCTAGCTCAATGTTAAAGCACAATGGATGGATTAAATTTTTCTCCGCTAGATTTGGTAGGTAAAAAGGGGTGATAAAATATACAAACGTCGACAAATTTGTATAGAGTAGAAATTCTTTCTTACACTGAACTCCAGAACTTTGGTCTTGTGACTCTGTATATCACTGTACGTTATAATCATAAATCTATCTACATTTGCAATAACATTCTTAGACAGAAACCACCTTAGTGAACGAAAATTCTACGCCATGATTGCCTGAGAATTCCGAACTTCTTTTACACATACTTCACGATATACACTACCCCACATCCCTGGCGTGATCAATATCGAATGGTGTTACGTTGGAGGGCGACTAATGAACTCACCTGGATAAAAGAACATTGCTGCATGTGAAGGGGGATGCTGGAGCAAGGGGTGAGGAGGTGCGGGACCCCGGTACTCCATCCCCGGAGAACTTCGAGCCCGTGCCCTCGCCGTGGCTTGTTTAGTTCACAGCATTAATATCACTCACCAAAGAAATTAGCATTTCTTGAAACATATCCACTTCTTAGTCATGCAAACACACAAAACTGGCATTTTATCAGAAAAATGTCAAAACGGTAACTGTTTTGAAACACACAAACTTCCCCCACAAGCAGTAGTTCAGGTGTCCACAGTAAAATATAAATTAAACTAACAGCTGCTCTGCGTTAATTAACACCAGTGTCTTGTCTACACATCACTTCTTACTGTAATTTATAACCATGTCAACGCACAGAAAGCAGTTTAATCGGGGTTTACAGCCGAAGACAATCAATCTTACCGCAGCCAGATCCATACTCAATATGCAAAATGTAACTGGCTTCCGTGTAACTACAAGAATTCTGCACAAGACTAATAACAATTACATTTATTATGCTAACCGCAGTTCAACGCCAAACGCATGATGAGCCAGATTACGAGCGATTATAGGCTGACTTCACGCTTTTTCAGTCACAATCCCCCCCCCCCCTTTCGAAGCCGGGAGCTTCGCTTATTATGCGTCACGGTTGGCAGGTCGCTGGTTCGGACGGATCGATGAGCTACCAACAGGACACTTCTGCCACTCGGTGTTGCTTTCTCTGACAAACAGCGGTACAACACTTCGAATCACAGTATAATTTACACTTCGTCCTATCGTTGTACAAACACCTTTTCCTGCTACAATTATTTTCCTAGCAGCAATGATATATGTACGTGATTCAAGTAGTCCTTTGTTTACAAGATCATGTAGCGACCACTCCCTGTCCACGTAAATAAACAATACCATCGCACTGGGCGCAAAAAAATCAAGTCTCACAACCAACTGCCCCGACGGTCTCTCACTGACTGCAGTTGAACGGAGTTCGTCGATTTGTCAACGCAGTACATTTCACAATACCAACATTACAAAACGAAATTTACTAATCAAGCTACTGCACTACAACCACACTTCTTAACGATTCTAGTTCTAATTTTGTGCATAAGGAGCGAAGACAACCCATCGGACAAAAACTGATTTACGCATCAGTAACCGGTGCATGTTCAGTTCTATACAGTAACCGAAACTTCTCCTGAAAAACCCATTACAATGCTGTAATTTACGTTAAGAATATACAATTAGCATGCAATCCACTTGAAAAATTTGGTAAACTGGAAGTTGGGCTGTAAATACCGATATCTTCTCTATTAGTCTGCTGCAGCATCCAGCCAGCGCTGTTGCCACATTCGCCGGGAAAATCAATGCCGAGACAAGGACTGAGTACTGCCAGAGGAAGACAGGAAATTAAGAGGGTTGCGAGTGAGGAAGGGATGTGCTAGCTTAAGACGGAATGGGAATAAGTGGATAAGAGGGGGGTAGGGGAGACAACTGACCCATGCTTGCTTCTTCCTGTCCTTGTCTAGGCAGTAACAAAGAAAAAAACTTATCTTCCACGGCATGCTGTAATTCAATGCCGCCATTCATTATTTAACCTAATTCATATTATTCGTGCTGGCATGGAGTTGCCTTGGGTCACCTACTATAACGAGACAATTTGCACTAAAGATTGGAGAAGTATTTCTACATCTTTCACCATCTTCTTCGTAACTCTCTCCTTTCCGCAAACACTCGACTTACCGAAAGGGTCCGACACACGCCGAGACATAACAAGCGAAAAGCGATCTGTGGTCGACAATTGCCGTGCGGCTGGCGCCCGAGTTCGACCGAATGGTTTTCCAACCCTCCTCTAACGACCACAAACAACTCGTAATGCTAGATAAAGAGAAGAAATGGAAGGGTAAACAGTGAAACGCGGGCACTTCCCGACAGACATTTTTTCTTTTGCAAAAATAACTCTATATGGCCAGAACAAAATTCCTCACTTTCGTTGATCGAACTGCTGGTAGCCCGAGGTTACTGCAGACTAAACACTGAAAGGATCGAAGAAAAATAACATAACCGACATGCATATATCAGAAACAGGTGAAACTTAGGATTCCATAAATCCAATAAACTATTGTGGGTACGACTGAAGGTTGCATGGCAGCAGGACACTCACTGCCTTTTAGTCATGTTGGCAAGAGAAACATGAAACGGTGAAATGTGATAGGGCAAAATTCGTTATTCACAAGGTGGACACGCTCCTGGTATCAGTACAAATAAAATTTACATTTCCTTGATCTGATTCCAGTTGTTCTTGATGAAATGAAGCACTGAACAATTCTAATTTGAAAAAGGAACTCTTCGATTTTCGTTTCGGAATGAAAATGTAACGCCGACCCTGTCCATAAACCGATACCCGTCATCCCAACGTCAACAGAACAGTTGCACTCAGTCATAAATCGCAATACAGTAGACTCCAGTTAATTGGGCCATCGGTTTCTTTGGGACAAATCTTAAAGAATAAACCTTTTAACTCTTTACGTGAAACTTCGCATAATTGGGGCAGCAGCTTAATTGGGCCAGTGTTCAGGCCCGATGTGTCCCAATTAACCGGAATCCACCGTACTTCCATAGTTAGAATTTGTTGGCAATAATAGTCAATCAAATAAACAAATGTAAATTTTCCTTTCGAGGTTCCCCAAGAACAAAACAAATCCTATCACATCTGTGCAATAAACGGACTTCAGAATTTGACTCTACGACGAATGGGGCCTGTGGGCTGCGGTCAGGTCAAGTGAAGGGTGGTGGGATATATTTGACCCACCCACCATTCTCTTTCCCCACCTGCTCTGTGCCCGCCTGATATCGATCATCGCTCAAGCACGCGTCACCACAAAGCAATCCTACCAACACACGTAAAAATACACTAACTTCTCTACGAAAGAATTCATGCCGGTGGGAATAACAGTTAAACGACATTACAATGTAATGTGGAGCAGAGTGGGTGAATATAAACATCTGCTTCAAGCCTGTTAAATGGTAAAAAATTTGACACCCTCGTGTATGTGCAATGCTATAGCCAATGCCCTTCACTGATTATTTTTATTTGTTCATCAAACACAAACAGTAAGGCCTTCAATGAATTTCTATTTGCAATGTTTCCTGGTATACTCTGCCATGCTGGAAATGCACACAACTCTTTCATTCCACAATTAATTGTTGAAAGAAGAGCTCCAAACATTGTTCACACAACACTCAAAGTTTTTGTTTTCAGCATGTTTTGTTTTGTGCCAATTTTAATCACCAACAGACCAAGTATCATTAATCTGTTTTTGTACCTGCAATACATGTATTTCCTTCCTGAGTCATTTTCCAAGCCACAACACCAAAGAACCCAATCTGCATTTCCATACACATAATTCATTTCATGTCAGGGCTGATACAAATACACAGTCTTTACACAGTTTATTTTTTAATTCCAATATTCTGCTTGATCCCTGCACAATTATACCTATCATCATCCATGGAAGCTAGTAAGCCTAGAAGAATAAATGTTAAGGACTTTATACAAATGATTAACATTGTTCTAAACTCTGTTTCATGCCCTGTACCGGGCATGTGTCAGTTACGATAAGCAAGCTGTGTCCAGACTTCAATAGTCCTCTGCTGTGACTCAAAGAAATATTGTGAGAATTTAGTTACACATATTATTTATGTAAAATTATAAATTAGTCTTTGCTGTGTTCCATGGCCTTTCTGTAAAAGCTGGGCACAAGAAAAAGAGGTCTACTGCAGATGGGTCAGGCAGCAATAGTTACTGTTCTTGGTTACTGCTCCTGTGGAACATTATAAGGCATGGACTTGTGGATTTGACTTCTCTGTCAATATTTACAAATCCCTTGAAACCTGAAAACTTATACCAGGAAGGGTCATTCTAAGAAAGACATCAGGACCAAGCTCAACAATGAAAACACAGAATCACACATATGAACATGATGATATATCATAGAATGTTAACAGAGGAGAAGAAACTCAGAGTTCCTATTTACTTCAGTTAACCTTGTGCTAGAATATGTACTGTATCTTGCTGACTGAAACATTCTGAAAATGCAACTTGGGAACACTTCAGGAAATTTTCAAACTACTGGTATGGTTTACTGTTTACTATAAGGCACCTGGATGGGCAACTTTGCACTCTTCTGAGCACAGATTGGTGGAAAGCACTAGTTTGGACCATCTGAAGGGCCTTAAAGAACTGATTACATCGAAAAGACATAATGATACTTGGCCCTGAATCTTAAATTAAATATGTGGTCCAAACTGAATTACATGGGGTTTAATACCTATTGAATACAATGCAGAAGTCACTTTCTTAATAATGAAAATAGTTAATGAGTATAAGAAAGCAAAGTTTCTAATATTTCTTCGCAGAGGTGGGACTGGTGCTATGTGCTTTGTCTGTGGTAACAGCAGTTTCAGTGTGCAAAGATTTCATCTTGAATACCACTTCAATTCAAAATACAAAGAATACGCTGCAAAGGTGTCAAATTTGGAAGAAAAGAATAGGTCACAGGAATGACTTAGACAAACTTTCAGTTTATGATGGAAGTAGTTGAAAAAATCTGCCCAGAAAACCTAGCAGCATTTGAAAATGTTTATCCAGAAGATAAACTGTATGAAATATTGTATGGCAATACTGCTGTGACAAACTCAGTAGTTATGTATGACAAATTTGATATCACTTTCCAAGTAAATTAATCAGCTGTAACATAAACAGATGAAGGAAGTATTTAAATGTCACACTTGCTATAAAACATAAAGCACCAAATAAATACTACTGAATGCTATAAACATTGACGTTTCATATTATTTACATACTCTGGGCATAACTCACACAGATAAAAATGGAATAAATAATAAAAATTAAATTTAGTCTTTCACGTCCTTGCTAAAACTCTTGCCATCTGTACACGTGCTTCGATTCATTAGATTCCTATGTTGGCCCTTATCTACTGCAGGAAACAGATTGTGTGAAACGCACTTACACTTTCACCATAACGTGGCTGCCTGGCTTACAGTAATTACAACCAGAAATTGGTTTTTCAGACAACATGCTTCAAAACTTGTATGTGAACATGGGTATACACTTGAAACACTATTTTACCATATACTTTTTCCTTACTTTACTGATTCTAAAGAACTACAATTTTTTAGAGAGAAAGCTGGACTAACCAGACCTATGGCATAAAATTAATGGTATGATGATGGTCAAAGAAATAGGGATTTTAATATTTTGTTTTAAAACAAGTGCAAACAGATTAAATACAAGTCAATTATGTAACAGCTCCCACATCTATATAGTATTGCAATTTATCAATGTCTGTAGCTTTACACAAAATTGAAACTGGGCATAATTACGCTGTGAACTGAATACTGCTATATATTTGGAAGAAATCTGTTACCAACGCTGTAACCTAAAATGGCAACATAAAGATATTTAGTATGGGGTGCAAAGTAGACCTACCTCTTTGTGGTGCACCCTGGGCAACAACTCTGATGGCAAAGTGGTCTACAAACTTGGCAAAAAATGGGTCAAAGATGAAATTCTATGTACCTGCCATTTGACATAAATAAATAATAAATAGATATTTAGTATGTTAATTCCCATCTGTTCTAATACATAAATTTTGAATGTCAGTAGTAGAATAATTTAAGACTATAAAAGTTTACTATGTAATTATTTTCATTCTGTAAACTACATTACTACTGAACAATCTATCAGAAAATGAAGCTCCCTACCTTGTTCCACCTTTTCACCACTGTTCGCTGATGACTGATGCGCTTTGCTCATGGCTGGAGTTTGCTTCTTCAGATCAGCAGTAGTTTTTGGTGAACAATTCTTACGGGAAGGACGGGCTGTTATCACTGGAGGCACCTGCAATAATTTACTAAATTAAATTAAAAACTCTTTTTATTAGTATTAATATAAAGAAAGGTGGAATAGGTTAAGCATTAAAGTGACTGACTATGGTCTGAACAATGGAGTAATTTCTCAGAAGAGGCAGAAATTTCCTTTGCCACATCCTAAATGGCACTGGGATCCCCAAAGACTCTTTCTTCAGACGTACAACAAACACAGTGTGAAACTAACCACTCATTTCCATTTAATGCACTAAACTACGATACATGGTACTTTACTTTAATAGCCACACGTTGCTGCTTGGAAATTGAATTTTTCTATTTCCACTTTTAGTTATTTCTTAACCAAGGGTATCACCATTTTCGCTGTATATGCTTACAGTTTTGTTCCTCTATGATGCTTTTGTGTATAAAAATATTATTACTATGTACTAACTACCAGTTTTCAATTTGTTCCAGTATTTACATGTTCTAAGTGCAACCACCAATGGGACTCATGCATTAAAAACAGGACCTAAGTTAAATTTAATATTCAAGTTGGTAGTAACTCAAAAGTTTTGTAGTGAGATAAAAACTAACTTACTTGTTTTTCTGAGCGTTCTCCAGATGGTAGCCTTGCTACTGTTGCATCTGGAGAGTCCTCTGGAGGTGGTGGCTGAGTGATCCAGTTATATTCTCGCTTCTCAACAGGCAGTCCCCAACGTTC
This sequence comes from Zootermopsis nevadensis, assembly GCF_000696155.1. Next base: position 1,577,075 of record NW_019060346.1, on the reverse strand, counting down.
ATACTCCAGTGATTGTGTACGTAATGTTTCATAACAATCCAGGCATACTACAGCAAAGTCTCCATTCTCCAGCAACAAGCTACGTTCTGGCTGACGATGATATCGCAAAAATGGGAAGTCCTGTAATTGCGTACATATAATGATACAGGTAGCCCTCGATTTACACTGGTTCAATCTGCACCGATTCAGAAAAACGCCGATTTTGATACCAACAAGTCAAAAAGTGAAAGAAAGAAAAATTTTTACTATTATTTATAAAGTTTTATAATGTATCTCGTACTGATTCTTATACTAAATCGTAATTATTACATCGCTGATTTTGAATAAAAATTATAAATACAGTTATTTCTGCAATGAAGTATGTTTCGTTAATGTGAATTTGCTCCGATGAGATCGATGAATCGGTAAAAGCTGTTTGTGAACTGCAAACTTTTGCATATGCGAGTTTGTTCTTATGCAATTTCATTCCTGGCGCTTTAAACTTTCAAAGGACTAATTTAATCTCTGTGGAGGTACCGGGGTTATTTTTACTACATGATTTTCTATAGGTCAGCGTCTTACATGAAAGCTACTATCGCATAACAGCAGAGATGACTGTACACATCAATCACGTGAAAGAATCGCAGTCAACAGCGGGGACCAACGAATTGCCAATTGTATAAAATATATTTTTTAAATTCCCTTTATTTTATTTACATTATTTCAGAGCTTTAACTGTAATGCCATTATATTACTTGTCAATGTTTGGGTGCTGGGAATGCATGTCATTGACTTCCCATTGATTTACATTATAAAAGAGTTTCAATTTACGCCGATTCCGTTTACATCGGTTCGTCCAGGAACACATCCCAGGCTTAAATCGAGGGCTACCTGGATTCTAGTTTCTAGGTTTCCACATTTTCCATTAGACCTATTTTAAGAGCATTTCATAAAAAATTTGTAAAGTACCTTTGAACTTGTCATGGCCACCTGTCTGTCCATACACTAACAGTGCCTTACTAGGCTGATTTCATTCACATATGATGGACCTATACAACTTTGTCCACAAATCTTTATCTCTATTAGGCAAATTTTAAGAATCCCTTTATATAAAAGGCCTAACTGAACTCTTATGCACATGTTTTCAGTGATTTGGCAAATTTTAATATAACTCTATACGGTAATTCTATTATCCAACTATTATCACATACTAGTTTCATTTACAACTATTCAGTTTAAGAAACACTATTCAAAGGTATAAATTAACCTTCACACTTATCTTCTGAATCCTATAACATAATTTCATGAAACTTAAAATACAGCATTTCCATCACATAAATATTATCATGTATCATTTACTTCAATTCACCATACGGCCACTTCACTTAATGACCTAATTAAGTCCTGACATAGACAGATTTTGATTAAATTTGGTACCGGGTATGCAAGTATTGCCATGCTCAGTTTAAATTGATTTTTATTAATTTTAAAGGGCATGTACAAGCCCATGCCTGCCTGCACACACATCTTATAGTGACTGCTCTGAAAAACGTTCCTAAAGCAATGGTTACTTAAGCCTACTAAGTTACTGCTGTTCTACTCTACAGGAAAGTTTAGCACATTTTAATTAATTTCAAGAGGTGCATTTCTTATGTGGCCGTACAAGTGTTTTGAATTAACAAATACTGATGAATGTAAATATACAGCACTTCTACGGTATGAGTACTACCATGTATGAATTTCATGCACTTTAATATCTAGGAAGTACACAAATATCATGTATAAATGCAACATATCCTTCTATTGCCAGTTCTTGTCGTGACAGGTACTATGATTGCAACAATGCCTTAACCCTTATATTGAATTCTTCTTGGGCTACCAGCCATATCAGGTGGTTGAATGGAGAATACACCAACATTTCAAGAACCATCTTCATTGGTATTTTCTCCATTCAACCACCTGATATGGCTGGTAGCCCAAAAAGAACTCATTATACTTTGTCGCTGTCAAAGCTTCAGATCATTCAGCCTTAACCCTTATTCCATAGTAGTGTGTCCCTGAACTATCAATATCTTATTTAAATTCTAAGTTGGAGCTTCCAAAACAAAGATTTTGGCAACTGCTCACTTAGAAAGGAAGTACTGTAACTAAAAGCTGTTTCCACCATCTATGGATTATAATCTGAATTATGTGGCAGTAAATGAACTGTGAGAATGGCTCTTCATGTTTTATACAAAATCATTCAGACCTGCAACGGCAAGTAAATTAAATTATACTTCAGAGGTAATGATTACTTTTGGGAATGAGTCAAGTTATTCTTTGAATAAAGAGCACACAAACATGAAGAATAATGCCAACCAAGAGAATTCCGTTACCTTGACAGGCAGTGCACGAACACGTATTCTGTACGTTGTAATACCACATACATAACAGCAGTAATCATGTGTGTTATATTCTCGTTTGTCAGCTACTATGGCGGACCCACTTCCTTGAAGCTGCTCGTAATGACGCCACTGGGCCAGCAGAGAGTGATAGCAGAAAGTGCAAACCAAAGCTGAACCATCCTCCCTTAGCTGTTCTGCGTTGGGGGGTGACACATGTCGCAATAATGACGGGAAGAAAGGTGCATTCCGACCCTAAGAAAATCACAATAACCATTACAAAATAATATTCCATCCAGCAATCACGTAATATATGCTTTTATTACCAAACACGTGCAGAAGCCAGCTGATATTCAGGACCGACTGAAATAACTGTAAATACTGTGGAGTTTCTTATAATCAACTTGGGCTGAAATAAAATTAAATGAAAGGAGGCTGTTCAAGGCCCTTCACGAGAAGGTAAAAGTAAAGTTTGTCCCGCTACATGCCGTAAAGGCGCTTGGGGTGAGTGGAGGTATAGCTCCTCTCTTTCTTGACCTCGGCACTAGATAGGGGTGAGTGGTTGGCATCACGCCCCGGCCGGCTTTACCCCCGGGAAAGGACCCCGGTACCCATTGTAGAGGAGGCTGGGTGGGTCCCAGAGCCGGTCTGGACGTAGAGGTTAGAGAAAAAATCCTCTGCCCTTCAGGGATCGAACCCCGGTCATCCAGCCCGTAGCTAGTCACTATACTGACTGAGCTATTCATTTCACGATAAGGTATTACCTGCCATGTCTCCAACCACTGGCAGCCAAGACAATAAACTATGCTGTTAAGAAGCCTACATTTTCTGTGCATACAAGAATGGTACCAACTAAGGCTGGGGCCACACGAATGTACAACGGACGTACTTTGTACGGTCGTGTGGCCCCAGCCTAAATAATGAACAGCCAACTCCTTTGAGCCCAATTTCCCAAGCACACTGGAAACTGCAGGCAAAAGGTATTGCCAAGAATAGACTGAACAGGTGTTTAAAAGTGGCAATGAAGAATGGAGTGACAGGAATTGATTCAACCAACTTTTCACACAATCTGATTTGATAAAATTCAATTCTGTAGAATAGTAGAGACTAAATATAATACATACGCTCATGTGATCCATAAGTTATACATACCGAACTCCATGAAGCAGAGTCCTTCTTGAGAAAGTAATAGTTGCTTAGCTGGTTAAGAAATTGTAAAGAATACAAATCATGAAACTTCTCAATAACAAATTTTCTCCAGCCTCTTGTTCTTCCTTTACTTGAGGTCCAAACATTCTCCTCAGCACTCTGATCTCAAACAATCTCAATCTACAAGGTTGTTCTTCACACCCATACAGAATAAGACAAAATCGTCAATTGTGGGTCTTATGGGTTGTAACACTTTTCAGTTTTGTATGCAGTTACTAATGTTTCAGGGGAATGTACCACCTCCATCTTTAGGGTTAAAGTAAATTAGGAAGGGGATGTGGTGTTTTTATAGGAGGAGGCCAATTGGCATGGTGAAAGAAAGGAATATAGATTAAAGATATTATGGCCTTTTTTACAACTGCACTTTTAACATCCTCTCAGTTACTTTCTAATTCCACTAATTCTCCCCATTCCCAAGTACTACGTATGACAAACAATGGAAAATTCTTAAATCTCACCTGTGGCCTTCCATAAAGCACACGAGCTAATGTCAAATCAGAATGAAGTCCACAGAGAAAACAGTAGATTGAACTGCAAGTCGCTGAACGTTCAGAGGCCACATTTGGTGGAGTTATTGATCTAGACACACCCACTTGTGATGCATCTCCATTCCAACATGATATTACCACTGAAGAACCACCAACACTTGGACTTGGAACATCATACCTTAAAAAACAACTCACTTTTAGGAATATTGTTTAGTTGTAATATATTCCTAGCAACTATCTTTACTACACACATACAAAAATTAAAGTTTCCATGCTGCATCTAGTGTTCATTCAGCAATGGTAATAAAAGTCTGGTAGATTTCTACATAATTCCCTGATATCAAACATTGTAACTTAACTGAAAACTTAAATCATGAAGAATGAGGTCCCTGAATGACTATAATAATTAACATTTAAACCTTATGAGAATTACATATATTCATTCATACTGTAACCAAGAAGTTGAGAAGCCAGATGATGCTTTCACTGGATTGTTTTACATTATATTTTAAATAAGTCACCTAATTGTATTTGCCTTCTGGTTTGTTGCGCTGTGTAGTCTGGTCGATGTTAACCAATGTTATCAGGGCGATTCATCGCCCTGATGACAGAGGCAGTAAGACCTCTGAGACGTTAGTTAACATCGACCAGACTACACAGCACAACAGCCCAGAAGACAGAAATCTTCATACTCACTGCTCAAATCTTACAATATGGTATTTGTGAGACAATAGTGTAAATCGTAAATCATAAGGCAATGGCCAGTAGAAGACACACATACACACACAGAGAGAGACAGACAGATAGATACATATATATATATATATAGAGAGAGAGAGAGAGAGAGAGAGAGAGAGAGAGAGAGAGAGAGAGCAAACAGTGGCTTACTAGAGGGGGAAAAAATTATTTCCAAAAGCAGGGGTAGAAGTGGAATCTTCCATCACAGTTCACTTATTATCTAGAGTTTTAGATCCGTTGGTGGTGCTGTATAATTTTTTACTGCCCATACAAAGCAATCACTAAAATTTTAAAAAAATTGTAAATTACAGATCAGTATGTACTGAGGGATGGGTGACAGAGTTAGAAAATATTAACATTAACATTACAAATTTTGCAGGACGAAGTCAGTGCAATAAGAAAGCAAACTTTTTGAGTTCTGCCCAGAATTCCTTTGATGAATTTAAATTTAATGCTATAATCCTTATTCTCAGGCAATTCATGTAATTACAGTGAAACCTCGATGCATCGTTTTCGGCGGGGGTGGGAAATAAAAACGATGAATGCGGGAAAACGATAGATGCGGGAAAGCATTAAAAATTTAAAAAAAAACAATGTTTCTCTTTCAAAGTTACTTCTTTTTACCAAAAAAGTCTTTAATGGACAACTGGTTTGTTGAAACTTTACGTTTTAGACCAAACAGAGCACTTTCCACGTTCAAAATGTTTTCTTCGTCACGTTCACTAATATTAAGCGCATAAAAGAACGACTTCACTTTCGCCAATGCAGCGTGTGCTTCGGCAAAACTCGGCAAAGCTTCGGGCTCGCATTCGTCGTCTTCCTCTGCTGTCCCCCCCGCTTCGCGAACAATAACAGGAAGAATGGAAATACTATTACTGCCGAACTCAACGAAACGTAGCTGTAGAAGACACGATATGAACCAGAAGAATGAAAAAGTTTCGCTCGCCTTTCCTTTGTACTTATAATAAAAGCATTTGTGAAGAAATTCAAACTGCACATGCCATCTGGCATCGCTGGAACGAAATATGAGTGCACCCTAATTAAAATCGTAAAATTTCTGACAATGGGCACCGCCATTCACTCCAACTATCACCCCTGCACCGCTGACCCCTCATTCCAAA
>NW_019060346.1:1521592-1569567 GCF_000696155.1 Zootermopsis nevadensis | reverse complement strand
GCACCGCCATTCACTCCAACTATCACCCCTGCACCGCTGACCCTCATTCCAAAAGAATGTGCTGGTTGGGCGACATAACAGGTTACCGCTACTGTTTATTCCAAAAACATTGTGCGTCTTTCGGTATTAATTTATCTCTAAACCCAGCATTTTAAATTCTCAGGAACGATCATTGCGGGAAAATTGTGGGCCGGGACTACGATTTTTGAACGATCGATGCGATAAAACGATAGTTCGAGGAACGATAGAAGCGGGAAAATGTAACATTATTTTATATGGGATGTATTCGGGACCGAACAAAACGGACGATGCATCCGGGAAAACGATAGTTCCGGGAACGATGGATAGAGGTTTCACTGTACTGACTGCTGATTTGAGTGTCACAATGCTACATGTGCTACAGTAACATCTGACCATATGCACAGCATTGTCATCCTTCAGTACATTACACACTGCAATTTCCTTACAATAGCTGGCTACCTTCTGCGTTCTAAAGGTATTCGATCAGCTTCAAGGCTCTCCCACTGTTGGGAAAGATGGCTGACACACCGGGAACATGCTAAGATACGTCCGTGAGAATCCATGCAGGCATTTTCTGAGGTACAGGCAATACTGCGCAAGCATGGGAAGTGCATTGCATGAGAGTTCATTCCTTCTGGACTTGTTGATAACCATTTCATATGGGATCTTGGGAAGAGACCTGTACAGAAACCATAAAGAATTAACTACTTTATAACATTTATTTACAGTTTTATTTGCAGTAGAAATTAAAACATTCACTCTTTTAACTGCTCTGAACAATCATCTTAAAACAAACCATTTTCAGTAAAAATGAGATTAAATTAAGCTTTCTTACATTCAATGGACTAAACTTCTCATTCCACCACTACATACATCTTTCTATTGGGGTATGAGAAGGAAATCAAGTACTGAAGTACAATGGGCAATATGAAGCAAAGAATGTGGTCAGTAAAAGAACTTACAGCAACACATTAGCTGAAGTGTATCACAGGACTGAGTTTAACCAAAATCTCTGTTTTTCAGAACATGTTCTTCAGTGTTGTTACTTCTTCATAACATAAATTCCTTCAGGCTTCTATTATTACTTGTCTAGTGACTTTGTCTGAAGTGCCCCACACATGACAAGACATTCCATTCAAGCACCCCCTTAAATATGACATGGTCCACATATGCAAATCTACCATTTGATATGGCTCACATGGAAGCTATGATATGATTTTAAAAGGATTAACTTTACTGTATATAACGGTCCTCAATGACAGAGATTAGCAGCTAATACAATGATGGAGAATAGGGAAAATTATGTAATGACAAAGTTATCTGATTTCTGATATTTATATGAGTATAAAATGCTTATAAGCTTTCAGTCTATAACCACAGGGTCAGTCGATAGTAAGTTGCCAAATAGACCGGTGTACGTCTTTCCCAATCCTACATTAACAAACCTGCTTCTCAGCCATCTCTCAACTGAAGAAAATTCATACAATATTTATACGTGGTTGTCGGAAGAAGGCCTTTCATGAAATAAACATTATACACCTTGTTTGCGACACAGTCACCCTTTTTTTAACTCATGCATATTTCACTGTGCAGGCCTTGCTACTTTCCAATTGCATGACTTTATATCGAATATGAGTGTGTACAATAATTATGGAAACAAAGAGAAACCGAAACAACCGTCGTTTTGTCATTTTGCTTCTGAAGACATACCGTTATGAAAAAAATGATGAACTGATTACAAAGGAAGTAAATGTAAATCATTGATATTGCAGATATCTGCTAAAACAACAAAAATATATGATCACAGAAAAAATTGCAGCATGCACATTTACAAAAACAAAGAAGGAATATCAATGAATAACAGAGTAAATGGACAAGAATCATTAGAAAATCAACTGTGATTTTAAATGTTACTTTGATTAAAAAGCATTTGTACTTCAAGACATGTATAAATTGTGTATATCGTTAGTTCTTTATAGCGTTACTTTAAAAGCAAGCCAATACAATGCCTTAACTTAACAGTAACACATTAGAAATTGAAATTAGAAATGGTTTTACAGGAAAAAGTACTTGAATATCTAGTATTTATTAAGATTCCATTATGATGACAATGACCATACCTGCACAGATGTAGCAGCGATAATTCTGCTGACTGCCGTTACTTGAATTGGTTGCCATGATTTGCTGCCCACTACCATTCTGTTCAGATACAATGGGTCCAGGAGATGCAGATGTTACATTTCCCACACTACCACTACGCACTGATCCTGTATCTCCCGTACCACCAGTTGATATTTTTCGCTTTGCTGCTGAGAGAGAAACTCCAGCACTTGGATTTTTGCTGCTTGTAACCAATTCGTATGGCTTGAAACGTATATCGCTTCCACTTGCACTAGCTGGCGATTTTACAACTGCGGGGCGAGGAGAGAGGCCTTGCCTCCGAACTGTTTCATTGTCTTCTACTTGATGATTGTAGGTTCCACCTCCACTAAATACTTGATGTTTCTGAGGTATTGTTTTGAAACAAATTGAACACACCTACATACAAATAACATAATTAATACACACATCAAAATATATATTTTAATACCAGCATTAACAAATAAAATTGTACAAAATGTTTACACTGCATATTTTCACATTTTCTTCTATATACTGAGTCAGTTACATATGTCTATAAAGTTTTGGAGAATTTCTTATGCCCTACTCTTTTGTAACAACCGCGCTACAAACATGAATGGTGCATAATATAAAAGATAAACTGTGAAAGTAAACTTCCGTTGTTGATAATGTTCAATCTGACATCCATTTATTGCTTTAAAAACATCCATTCAGAAGTAAAATTCTTTCCACACCTGACATGAGCAGTGTTTCTGACTCTTCACTTTAAATGGTCCATGTTATAGTATTTTTCAGCGGAACTGGCGGCTGAGTCAAGTTCTCACATGTTCTTTGCATAGCGTTGTATCCATTCAATGGAAACCAATGTTCCACGATGCTACATCTGGCACCACTGTATTTTGTTTCCTCACTTTCTTGCCCCTCCACCTCCCACCACTACTTCCTACCATGGCACAGTACACGTGATTGGTGCACGCTTCAGCCGCCAATTCCGCTGAAAACTGTTACAATCAATCTCCACTCTCAACACGGTTCATTTTATACAGACTCACAGACAAAAGTAGTAGACGAAGGTAAGGAGATTTAAGTGGCCAAGGTCATGAGCTACTTCTTCCCATCCATCAGAATGGGAAATGCTCACTCAGACTTATATGCAATATGTAAAATTTTTTACCTATCTAACAGAGAGTATCTAAAATTAAAAAATTTACATATACATAAACAAGCTTAAACATACCTGGACCACTCCTTGGGAAGAGATCGGAACAGCCCCAGGAGGTCGCTGCAGTGTGCCAATGTTTGGAAAGTAAGGTTCCTTTTCTGGATTTGGACAACAGTACAGCAAGCGAATTGATGATGAAGGATACTCGAGAGCACATGTATAGCAAATGAATGTTGTGGTATCAAGGGCAGGAGCTGGCCTCTTCCTTAAAGCATAATTACGTTCTGAATGAGGCACTCCCTGTACTGTATAGGCATGCCACTGTTGTAACAGATGACGTTGACATGCTTTGCATGCCTGAACCTGCAATAATAAAATGTAGAATGATTTGTAAAGATTCTTGAACCACATTACACAGCAATTACCTCTTTCTTGTTTGATCAATAAAAAGACAAAATTTACATAACTTTATTATAAGCAAGCATAAAAAACTACTATGAAATCAACACTTCAGATTTAAATTAAAACGGGATTGAATATGCTTAATGATGGCAGAATTCTAAGAACATATATTTATTTGCACATGCACATCTGTCAATTGCTGTAATTACAATTGACAGACATGCATAATATGAAGTGTAACAACAATTTATGAGTTAACAGAAACAGAACACATATTCAAATGAAAAAATTAGAACTTTAAAACATTGTAGCACAAAACATAAGGGAGACCTACAAACAATGACAATTTATATTTGTAAATAAATGTATAAACATGTCAACAGGTGTAAAATATGTGAGATTTGAAGTTCTTATGGTAGTGAGTATGAAGATAGTTGTCTTCTGGATTATTGTGCCCTGTAGTCTAGTAGACGTTTACAGATGTTTTAGAAATTACTTCCTGCCTCTATTACCAGAGCAAGAAGAATGCCAAGATCCAGCTGGTTCCCATATCTCAAACCAATTGCTTGCATGAAGCTTACTAATTGCTGTGATGACGGAAATAGCAAGTACCTCTGAACCATTGGTAAACTTATACTAGATCACATGACACAATATCCCACAAGACAGCCATCTTAAAAGTGTAAAATATGCTTTAGCATATGCACTTTTCAATCACAACATATACTAAATATGAAAGTACATTATATATCCAACATCTTACATTCTAATTAAATAATAACAACAGACATTCCACAGGGCTTCAAACATACCTAAAATTAGTACAACTATTCAAAATATACTTATTTATGCCTTTATATAGAAGTGTAACTAACCCGTCCAGCTGAATCCATGGGGCGTGATCGTCCAGGCCGAGGATGCAGCATAAGAGAGGGAAAGAAAGGTGGTGGAGAAGATGACTGAGGTTGAGGGGAGGGAAGGGGTTTGGCTGCAATATGACATAGTGAGCCACGTTTATATTCATCACCACAGACATAACACACTTCTGTGGCTGAGTTCTTGTCAGGCATGCTCAGATCTAAAATATCTGCACCCATCACACTGCTACCGCTGCCACTTGTAGGATAACCACCTGCAAATATATAAAAGTTATTACAAAACATACAAGAATCCAAGTAAGATGGTTTTAAAGGTTTGTGATAGTGGCTTATTATTGAAATGGAAACAGTTTCTTTGTGCACTACCTACTGTCTGGGGACATATATATTTAGTATATGCATGATATTTCCAAGGCTGGCACTGGCTCCATTTCCATCATCAGAAAAAGAATCATGTGGAGATCTTGGATGAAGTTAATCCTTATCATTTGTACACCTTTTATTTCATCTGAAGATAAAGCCATAGCCAGCTTCAATAAATAATTATGTCACTTTTATGATGGACACTGTCCAATGTAAATTTGATACACAGAACATTTGTGACAATGGCTCTACTATCATCTCAAGGCGCTTCATTGTCTATTTAACTCTACTTGTGATATTTTGGATTCTTTATCTTATATGTTTTTAGGTAGCCATGTGGGTCTTACATCTAGGCTTGATTATCTAATAGCCTATCCTTTTATTCTAATGAACACCAACCTCTTCAATAACTGTTCCCTTCTTCATTAATTACCTCTGCTTTGTCCCACTGTATTGAACAAAGCCCAAAGAAAATATTCCCATAACAACTATCAAACTACTGTTAACAAAACCTTTAGAATGGCATTACATAATAAGGTACAGACCTGGTATAAATCTTTCCTTCATAAAACTAGAATATTGAAAAATTCATTAGCAAAGATCAAAATTCATATTCCCTTTCTAAGTGGAATGTAAATTCAACAACACAATACCTAATATGCTGCAGATAACAAACTTCAAACACTAAAATGTCTAAACACTCAAATCAACCTCTGTTCTACTTTAGGGCAAAAGAAAGTCCCTCACAATAAAAATGAAGGTCTCTATCCCAGTGACAAAGGCTAACATTTCATGGGAACCCAAGACTAGGTATCCTTTACTTTTACACAGTTTTCACAATTGTCACATATTCCCATTTATCTATATTTTATTTCTTAAAGCATCTCACGATGAAAATAAACTACAATACTTGCCCAAAGTGTTGGTTTACAGCATTATTATTGAAATTAACTTTTCAGTGCTATGCAGGATAAAGTAAATGCCATACATAAAAATCACCAACTGCAAGTTTAAACTTCAAAAGCTATGGTTTGTAATCCTGTACACTTCCCAGTGGAACTACTGTGTGTTTATTCATAAGATATGCATACATGTTGGGTCCTGCACTTTTAATAGCTTACAGCTAAGAACAAACTTAAAGTAAACGATCTATTTTTCTTCCATGATACAATTTTGCATCTATTACATCCTTTCATTTTGGAAACCACTTGTCACCATTCTTACACAGAAGACATACTAAACCAATGCTATTGGACCACCCTACTCTACCCTATGCTTGGATACATGGAAAATGGCTTGCCTCTTGTATGGCCAGGGAATAAATGGACTTATTATGCACAAAAAAAAATCATTAACCTTGAGTGAGTGTGCTTACCTTCTGACAATATATGTATTCTAATACCTCTACTATACCTGAAAATAATTTTTTGAAGTACTTTATACACTTTCTGAAATATAAGTGATTTAAAATGAGACCCCTTCACAGTAATTTGTAATTTTGAAAACATGAAATTGTTACATGGGCAAACATGTTAGATATGCCATGTGTGCTTGGTTTTTGGCCAAAAAGTGTTTCACCAAAAGTGCAATGTCATGACGCCAAATCTCCTTGTTCAGCCAATGATTTGATTTTTTTGACTAGTGTGCTGTCATAAACACTACAAATCTTGAAGGCAGAATGCTTAATTGGCTGTTTTCAAGGAACACATTTATAATGCAATCACAAAAAATAACTGAATCACAATTAATGTTTTACACAAAAATTAATCATGAAGTCACATTATCCAACATGTACCAACTCACCAGTCTTGCCAGCTGCTGCACAAAAACATCAATTCAGTTATCTTCACAGATTGAAATAACATGAAGAGGAGAGTTGGGTTTATCAGGAAATAAAGGGCAGATTCTCAAGATATCTCATTTGATTGTATGACCTGTGTAGCCAATTCTGAGGAAGTAGTCTGCCTTGCTGAATTCTTAAGGCGAGACCTTGCTAACTGAAGATTACATCTGGCTCAGGTCCAAACAGAATCCTGAATGCAAAGGAAAGTGACCGAACAAGAAGACCCATTTATTATTCAATAAAATCTGGACAGTGGCCTTTTGTCTTGGAGATGAGATGATTTTATGGACTGAATGCTGATAGCAGCAAACAAACTTTACTGGAATCTGTGCTGATATTACCTACTGGCTGGCCTTGTTGAGATCACTCTGACAACACTTTATGTACATCAGTAACTAAGAATAGTTTTGTGGATTTTTACTATGTCTGATACTGACTTCTAAATCTTATAGTCTAGTGAGATTCTGTTTAGTAAATGGCACAATTTTTAACCTTAAAACACAGTTTGGACTGCCATACCTCTAATACCAATGGCATTAAGGTAAAAACCTGATGGTTTCATTGCCAAAATTTTGACAAACTTCAAGTAAACACTAATCTGACTAAACTTTATCACAAATGTTTAACCTGTAGCCACTTCAGATATCTAAATGTTACTGCATCATACACATTTCTGTTTAACAGTACATACAACACTGGTGTTAGCTGAGTGGTCTTGTTCTTCTATGATAATGAAAGCATCAAATCTCTTGATTTATTTCAAACACTGTAACTTTCTGTGCATTTATAATGAAGCATCAAATTTGTTACATACTGAAACTGCCATTTCTTACTTCACATGTTATCCATAATGAAAGGCTGGATCCTTCCCTTTGCTGAAAAATCAAATGCTAAAATTGTTTGGGTAACTCAAATCAAGAACTTGTTAGCAGGTTGCATAAGCATTGTATTTTGTGATGTTTCAAGACCATTTTTTGTTTCTAAGGTGGCACCCACATTTATATCACCCTTTCAAGTAAGCACTATCATGTGAGCCATGAAAATAGCCTGTACCAATTTCCCTTCTTTTTCATGTTGAAAGATTGGCTCAATCCTCTAAATCAATTATACCTACCCTTAATATTATGAAGAAAAATACTCAAATCTTTACAAGTTACTCTTCATGAATAATGTTCTTCTCATGTTCACATTTACTTTTGCATGGCTCAACCAGCATTCTCTATTCTGGAAATACTCTCCACTAATGAACAATTATATCCATAACCTCATAAGGAACACATAAAAGAACAAAATTATGTTGTTCAAGAGATGCCAGAAGTAAACAATTCTGTCAGAAAGTGGTCACATACAAGAATGAAAGTTTAAAAATGTATGTAATATAACCAGTCATGAAAATGTGACTGGAATATCACCATAAATTAATGTTTCCTTCTGGCACGTCAAACGATGACAAAGCCTTCCTTCTCCATACATTCTCTATCCTCCGATACAACTTGTACTTGTATCTGTGTCAATGCTTTCCCTATTCTCTTTTCAACATCCTCCCTCACTTGGTCTCCCTATCCAGTCCTCTGTCTATATGATTCTCTTCACGCTATCATATAGATGGAAAATTCTCTTGAAGTTTGTCTTATATCAGCTGGCTTAGAAACAGGTATCAGACCTAATCCTTTCAGTCTCCTTATTCTGTACACTGCAGTTCACATGCCTTTATCTACCAGATTTATTACAATCGATTAACAATCTTAAACACTCTAAGGCTGTCCAAAGTTACCTGTAGATGCAGGTGCTGGGGACTCCCTAGCACCACCATGGCGCAGGTCTAGTGCTGCTTCTGACCCACGCGAATCTTCAATACTCATCGAAATAGCAGATGGTGGAGGAGCAGGAGCTGATGATGACAGCAGCGGGGATATACCTGGACGGATGACAGCATCATCATGTGACAGAGGTCTTGCCACAGGTTCTCTACACATGAATCACAAAAGGAAGTTTGTCTTCATTACATGAAACATTGCTCATTCTTCAATAATACACACTTCAACATTCCTGTGCCTCATAAAAAAAGTTAGAACTTTCTTGTCAGTTGGAAAAGAACAGTGCAGCTTAAACATTTTCATAAGAAAAGAACTGTACCATCCTCACTGCTGAACTATCGAATGTCATTAAACAGTGTTCAGCAACCCAAAACTACTTCTGTAACCTCTTCTATAATGGAAAGTTTATTCAGTTCAATGTTTGTGAACATCAGAATGGAAATAAAGCAAAATTCAACAGAATTTATAAAATGACAAAACAAGATACTAGTAAATTAAACATTGTTCTTTGGTGAAAACTGTGTCTCTGCTCATACATAATATACCATGTACGATACCAAAATTCCCACTTCAAATAACTATGAAATGAAAGGGTACTGAAATTTTTGTATTCCATCATCAAATCACATCAGCAGCCAGTAATAATTCTGAGTTAGATGATTGTGTGGCTTATAATATAGAATATGATAAAAACCACTGCAACTTCTTTCATTTATGTATAATGCTGATTTAAAGTTCACCCTGAATGGCAGAATTTGTCAATTTGCAAGTTTACTGTACTTTGAATTAGGCCTACTTCAAACTGAACACTAGCTTCGCACAAAGAAAATTTTATGATACAGAAATCAGTCTTCATCATGAACTTTGAAACTTATACCTAGCTGAATTCACATAAACAGATATGTGACACAAAAAAGAGACTATTTTCAAGGGGAATATATGTATTTTGCTGCATATGAGCATGTGTGTATATCCATTTATACATTTGTATGCGTTTCTTTGTGTATGTCATCTGGAGAAAGTGTGTAGGTCTGAGTAATGTGTTTTTGATGGGAAGAACCAGGATACTCCTCTAACTCTATAAGTCACTTCATACAATCATAGCCTGAAGAGGGGTGGATGTGATTAAGCTCCACAACCAAGCAAGATGATGTTGAATACATGAATACATCAGATTTCAACAACAATTTCCAGTATGACTGACCATTTATAGTGCACGAGTGATGACTAAAAGTAGCAGGATTTTACTCCTCTCTTCAAAATGTGGATGCTTTCCTGTAAATTAAACCTGTTACTGCATGTGTCATAACAGTTGATATCTTGTCATATTCGTATCATTCTGCCCACTAGTTTTAAAAAAATGTAGCTACTAAAATGTCCATCACAGATTTGTCAACAGAATGGGAATACTGAATAAAGTAGTGCTTTAAAAATACAATCATACATATTAAGGTAAAGCAGGCCTACATTACGAAGTAGTCATTAGCAAACCCATTACAGATTTACAAGGAGAATAAGGTTACAAAATGATGTACTGCTTCAAAAACCAACAACAGATTTAATGGCACAGTAGGACAAATTGATGCAGTGCTTGGCAAAAACCATCACCATTCTATAGATAGAGGACTACAGAAGAACTAGTGCTTCAGGGTCAATTATGGACTTATGGATACAACAAAGACATGAGAAAAAAGATGCGTGCATTTAGTTAAAACAGGCACAGAAAATTCTGAAAATGATGAAAAGTGCTTTCGCAGTAATGTGTTCTAAGTAGCACAAACAACTTTTTATGGGATGTGAACTGAAGATGCAACCTGCAGTGATTTAACAAACAATAATTTATTCATGTTGGAGTATGTTCGTGAATAGTGAAATCAAAGTCTCAAACATTTGAAATAAACTTAAACATTTTGAACATGACCAGCTCATCACATGCAAATTCCATGTCATGTAGCATCATCCTTTATCAAATACTACAAACAGAATGATATGCGCAACGTAAACAGAAAAAGCGCAGGAAGAACGTACATTTCACATACCTGGGCACCTAGCAGTTAAAATTACAATTATAATGAAGTATGAACTCAGCTGATGCCAAGCATGAAACAAAGAAGAGAAACACTGGCAATGTTAAAATGTCTGCACGCCAAGCAGAAAGATAATTATACTGACATGTGAGCTCTGATTGTGTCAGTTTTGCACAAAGAAACAGAATAAGTGAAACCAAGTCAAAAGAAATGATGAAGATGTAAACAACACCAACCAGCTGATTTATATTTTGGTTATTATTATTGAAGGTAATATGCTGATTTCAGCCAAGACTTCAACCATTACGAATCCAGAGCACCTTCAGGTGTCAAAAGCAGTTTTCAGCTATTACTGAAATCCTTTGGATCCTTCATAAATTTGGATTTAAAGTGACATACTATAGTGCCAGAAAGGAAAAACACTTTTCTAAACAACAGAAGCTGTAAATCCTATGAGAAGTGGATAAAGGGATGAAAAAATGTGATGTAACTAAGAAAAATGCTACTATGCAATGTTAAACTCCTTCACATTTTTAAAATTTAGAATAGAACTGTGGAAAATACGTTTCATGTTAACACTGTGTGACAATGACATGTGAAGCTTGTGTGACTGTGTAGTATTTCTTCAACCCCTAGATAAATAATGATGTGCGCATAGACTTCAAACACAGTGATTATTTTTACTTCATAGTGGTGACAGAGTTACATGGAGGTATACCTCCACACAGTAACTCTAGCAACTGAGTGGTCAGCTACATGCCCCAGCTGTCTTATACTTGCTGCATGTACCTACTGGAGAGGAGACTTGGTGGCACCCCAGAATATGTCTGCACATGACAGCAACCAGACAAATCTCTGCATCTATCAGGAATCAAATCCTGGTCACTCAGGCCACAGCCAGTCAGTGTACAAACTGAGTGCCCAAAAACAATGTTATATAAAGAAAATGTAAATAGTAAAAATATTTGTCTCACTGACAGCTACAATGCTTTGAACATTATCTAGTCAGTAATAAGGCTTTCAAGTAAACTTGTAGTCCATGTTGTTAAATTCAGACCAAGATTACATTTTATCAATCCAGTACACTGAAGGACTCACAAAACCAAATGTCATCAAGGCCCATTTATGCAAAACAGTATACCTAAATGAATGTGTACAGACAGACATTGTGAAGAGAATAGGCACTTGCACACTATTATGCATTTGCCCACAAATTATATCAGTTCAATGTAGACAGTGTCCATCTACACAACAACTTTTGATTATTCTCAATGTTTATTAACTGGTCATCTTTAGGTGGTTCTGTACAAGTGCTCAAAACTAATAGATATGAATGCTAAATTATACACACATTTGAAACAGATCAATTTTTGCATGGATCTGTGCAATTTTTATACAAGTATTTGCAATAGTTATGTACCTGGAAGCATAGGAAGTTTGACCTAGAGTAGAAACATAAGCTTTTTTTCTCAGGTTTAAAAGCACATGCTGGAATGGAAGGAAGACGATTATAAGTTGTATGGCTATTTCATGAGATGCTGCTTAAAATATATGATAGTTCAAGCTGTCTATGAGTTAAAAGCCCTTTGGGTTATTAATCTTGGAGGTAAAATGAAGCTTTCTTGTTATACCTTTACTGATATGTGTTGTTATGAAGGCAATTATGAATACTTGTAAGACAATCACACATATCCAAGTAAATCTTATCTGTTTCAAATATGTATACAATTTAGCATTCAAATCTATTAGTTACAAACACTTAAAGAGAACCACCTAAGAATGACCAATGAAGGTCAAAACATGTGGTGGATCTTAAACATTGAGAAGACAAAAAATTGTAGTGTAAATAGAATGTTAACCAAATGATTCAAAAGCAGGCTGGAACAAGTACACTGAGAAGCAAGGGGAATATTTTGAAGAATAACAAATAAACTTTGTAACAGCAACATGTTTTTACCATATTTAAATGATTCCTCATACAATGTCATTACACATTACAACTTCAAAATTGTTCTTACCTTTGAGAATTGTCTGCAGCATTTAAACCCAGAACTTGAGCAGCATATTCACCCTGCAAAGCCATTTCTGCACCCGTGAATGGACCATTGTCACACCGCTTTAGCCAGTAAAGACGTCTAGGAAGAAGAAGAAGAAAAATGAAAGGATATTGAAACATATTAGGTATATGTATGAAAGGAAATTAATAGCCAAAGTATGCCTATGTCTTTAACACAATGTTAACAGAATCATCTACCAACAAAGTTGATGTTAGAGCCACCTACCAGCTGATGCTTTGTATTATCATAATCTCACTTAGTGTAGTTATATTTTTAATGGAGAGGGGCAAAGGTACTTTATGTATTTGAATAAAGCAAACACATTTTTAAATGTACCTTGGATCATGTTTATTCACATAAAAAATGAGGAAGTTCTTTTACTTCCACTGACTCTACAGCTTAGTTCTGGATTACAGACTGATGAATATAAAATAGAAGAAGATGTACAAGTGTTCCCACCTCCAATATTATATAGTTTAGAGCATACAATCTGTGAACATGACCTATACATATATAATTAACTTTAAAGATGTAATAAACAAACAATGAACTCCACAGAGGAAAACCCTTCTTGAGGAGACAATACTCACTCTGCTAATCAAGAAATTCCCCATCTTTTATAGACCCTTAAGGATCATTAATAAGTGCAGTGGTCCTGATCCCAAGGCACATTAATCCAGTCCACACCCTTCCATTTTATTTCTGTAATATCCATGTTAATGCTATCCATCCATAGCTAGTCTTCCAGTGGCATCTGCACTTCAGATATTAGTACCAAAATTCTCCATACATCCCACATGATATTTTAAGTATACAAGAAGTACTACTGTCAAGATTTCTAAATATGAAGACCTAATTAAGTATTGTAGATTGAATAGTCTGATGACTAACTACATAACTCTATATAGCAATATACTTCTTGAGAAACCAACAATACTCTCACAAAAGCCTCAAAAGGTAAAATGCATCTATCCTGAGCAAGATGAACTGAATCCATATCCTCCAACTCAATTTACTGAAGAATCACTTCAATATTATCCTCCCATCAGAGCCTAGGACTTAGAAGTGGTCTCTTCCCTTCAGGCTTTACAACCAAACTTTTGTATGCCCATCAGTATGCAGTGAAATAATTTCACATCAAGTAAACAAAACAACATAAATAGTACCATATTGTAAAGATATACCCTGAACTGGTTGTAAGAGACTAAGTCATGTTCTCTTTATGCTAATATTACAAATAGCAACAATAAGTAACAACTGAGACTTCAACTGTAAAACTGCAGCACCATTAGATAGATGCTGGGTATAAACATAAATTGTGCTAAACCTTTCTCAAACATAACATATGGGTACCTCACTAATCTCCAAACTTACCCAGTTTTCATAAACATATATTTCCTACTTGACATTGGGACCATACACCAAAAAAATATTTATTGTTTGCAGTGTTCCAACAAATCCAGGTTCTATTTTAGGAATAATTTACTGCACCCATCAAATTCTTATTTAATAAATCTGTTTCACAGAACTGCTACTGTGCATTCATACCTAGGGTGAGGTGTAGCATCACGTTCATAGCAGTCCCACTGCTGCATAAGAAGAGAGTAACAAAGATAACATGCTCGTACAGCTGTTGGTGCTGAATCTGTTTCCAGTCTGTAACCAGCTGGTGGTTCATGGGACTCTAAAAATGGAAAGTATGCCTCATTGGGTCCCCCAGAAGGACTTGAGCTTGGCTTTACTCTTAACCAATACTGTTCAGGATGTCCCACATTTCCACACACAAAGCACACTGAGCGAGGACTTTGTTGTCCATCCAGTCCAGTACTGGAGGTCACAGGTGGAGGTTGGAATGTTGCTTCCATGCTTCCTGGTTCTTTTTTGATGTACATATCTAACGAGCAGTATACCTGAGAGGGCCTTACAATGCCTTCAAATAAAATCTGTTTAATTTTATGCTTTGTAGACAGCAATAACAATTTGCTTAAATATGAACATCACTGTTGAATTTTCCTACTAGCCTGTCTTCCATACCATAGTTACACGGCACGTTCATTAGCTACATTTCACTTGTAGCATGTTAAAGATTAAATTTAAGACTGGCACTGCAAACGAAGACCATGAGACGCGTTCATGACTAAACATCAATCCAATTACCTCTCTCACGTTTAAGGTGTATAATCAAAGCAACATATAAGATCAAAATACAGTATCTTATTTCTTATGTAGTTTTACGCACTATTTATTTCACCAATAAATATATAAGCGTGCTCCCATTTCCGGGAATCATGAAGTAAAACCACCACTTTCGACACTTTCCCATGATCGTCGTTATCTAAATCAGAGTCTGCCATACGTTCCAGCAACATCGAACTCTCTGATTTGTCTTGCTTCAACTTTGATATAGTTATAGTGGTGAAAGTGGTAAATAAGTAGTTTATTAAAACTCATATATTAAGTTATAAACCGATATTAACTGCAAAAAGAAGACATTATATAGTTTTAATTTCAAGCGCCGCAAATCCACTTACAACGCTGCCATGTTAAAAATTAATAGAATTTCACTCCCACAATGCACTTCTTGGAGGTTTACGACGATCGTTGTGCACACAAAACGACAGCGAATGGCTGCAAGTTTGGGCTGTAACTGTTTCTTTCGATTAAGATTGCTTTGGAATGAAGAAACAGCAGATGAAATAGATGGAAAATATTTCAAGGAAAACAGTATTACCTTTGTGACTGGATTTATTCTTTCAAGACGAAGATGAGCGTAACCATAAGCCGCCATAATACAACTATCAGGATCAACGTACACACACTGCTTATGTCATCTGTGCTCACTAGCCTTTTAGAAATGATGTTCCTTTCGTAAGATGTTGACAATGTATTGACATACGCACAACAAATGTAGTATCGAGAAGTCGGCCTAAATTAAAAAAATTGTCCCCCGACAGTGGTTTCGTGCCGGTACATTTTCGTAAATGGGATCACTAATGTTATAATTATAAGCAATTAAAGTTGCACAATTTAAATTCCAGGTGTACAGGCCACCATTGTTACCTACCAGCACTGATTAATCCATATTAGAGCCCCATCCATTTTAATATAATCCTACCATATTTACCTTGGTATTCTATAAATCACCAAGATAATTTTAAACTAAATGCTGTACCTACTTCTTGTTTCCACCAAATGGGTCACGCTTGGCTTGTGTTTGCCCAACAATGTGCATACCATAAAACTTATGCAATTTCCTTCATTCCCACTTTTTGCATCTTTTATGCCTATGATACATTGTAATTTTCAAATAGTTTCAATTCATGTCATCTCAGAGTAATATACCAAGTTATATCCATATAAAGTGGATGTCATACCATCAGATACCGGCTTCTCACTGCAGACCTAGGTATGATTCCAAATGACCTCAAGTGATTTGTGGTGAATAAATTGGTGTTGGAACAGGTTTATTTCCCAAAGTTCTTTGTTTTTCCTTTGCTAACCATCATTTTACCAATGCTCCAAGACAAATCTGTCATTGTCTCTTGAGGTGTGCAACAGCCCTAACAAACAGCACTTTATCACACAACAGGCCCAAAGTTACGGGTTTCCTCTCTGAACCAGCATTTGGCTGAGGTTAGAGTAAAGATAGATTGATGACCATCTTCTGGGTTGTAATGCCATGTAGTCTGGTAGATATTTACCATTTCAGAGTCCAGACTACATGGCACTACAACCAAGGCAGCCATGTTTGGACTCACCACCATAAAAACTTCATATCCTAAAGATAGGTTTTAAGTCTGGTGTTCTGGAATGCACAAAACCAGCAAATTTTTTTAAAAGAAAAGCACCGCTATTCATTCTCCTCTTTATATCATGAATTTTATGTTAGTCATTTTGTACACACTTTCCACTCATTCATTCTATATTGTGTGACAATGCACTCTGCTCACTGTGAAACTGTCAGTTTTACACACCAGTGTGTGATAAATACATAAAGAGTATAGCAGCAAACTCACACTATGTTAGTTGAATATTTTTTTGCATCTTACCACATTAACTTTAAATAGTATGTTACATATTCAAATATAAAACTATTACATAAGAGAATGAATGTTCAGTGCCTTCAAATTTTGTTATGCAGTTCTGCACAGCCTATGTGTGCTAGCTAGTCTTTTCTCAATCACCTGGTATGGAAATACTGCACTACTATAATAAATGCTGTACACTGACAAACTATGAGCTACTTGCTGGTTTGATTGTATACAGACTTTGTATAGACACTAATGGACAGCAGTCACATTCAGTGATAAAGGTATGAAGTAAGACATAGGATAGAAAAAATAAATAGGACAAAGAAGAACTCCTGCAGTATATGTAAAAACTGATGTTTTCAAGTAATAATGTACAATGGTTGCTGTGTGGAACTGCATATAAATTTAATGGCATTTAACATTCACTCTGTATATCTTCAAACATTTTTTACAACAACAACAGAAACCAAAAATGGATTTCAGAAAAATAAAGTGTACATTTTATGTGCCAGCTTGAAATTTTACTGTCCTAAGGAACTGGAACCCCAAGAATGTTTGGGCCCTGTCATATTATTACTCTGAAGTTATTATTGTTCAGTATTCATGAATTTACTTATTCATGGTCAAGCTCCCAACAATACATTATTACAAATTTTCTTTTAATGTTTCACAGTGTGCATTTCATTTGTTGTATACTCATGCTAAATAGCCACGGTGGTCTAGCAGTTAGAACGCTGGTCTTGTAATCCTGGGGTCTCAGGTTCGATTCCCGGCGGTGCCAAATTTATAACTTGTGTTGGGCAAGGCCGTGGTCTAGGCAACATGGAGTTTTCCTCCGGGGGCTTCCCCGGTTTCTCCGTGGCATCCCAACAATTACTCCATTCACACACAGAAGAAGGCAATGGCAAACCACTTCTGGATCATTTGCCAAGAACGTATATGAACAGGCCCCAGTCCGAGAAAAGGATGGAAGGATCCTGTTCTTATGGACCTGTCGTCAGACAGAACACTAAAAAAAAAACTCATGCCTCCCAAAATAAAATATGTGACTGGAGCCATCCCTAGCATAGAGCAAGTAAGATAGCTACCCTCAGCCCTGCACATCAACATTACTATGTATGAAATATTCTGTGCCCAGTGAGTTGTCAGACAGCATATTAAAGTATATTAACTTCACTGTTGTATTAGAACAGAGAAAGAATGCATTCTTTAACAAATATAAAGCTTGGTGTCAGTAATATTAAACATGCAGGATACTGACTTTGATTTTACTTGTACAAATCTGAAGATGGGGCCCTGCACCCCCCCTAGGGATGGCTCTGTATGTAATGTTAACAGTGTAACTGAAAGTGTAGAAACTATGAAGAGAAAAGAGAATAACACATACTTCACTGAAAGGGTACATTTGTATGACCTTATTCCTGATCATATCAGAAATGTATCCCTTGCGAATATAAATGTATGTCTGTAGTCACTAACAGATCATGAAATAAAAATCATACAATTATCCAGAGACATGAAGAATACATATTCTGGAGGTAGAGTTGCAATAAGCAGTGCTATTAAAATGTCACTTTAATGTAGTCATCCAAGGTATCACATGAACACACCAGTACTATTCTGCCTGTAGACTGACATGCTCATGCGCACTAACATAACAATTTATATAATAAAACTTTGCCTTGTAGAAAACAAAATAGTTAAACCACCACTGTACACATAATGTGGTTCATATAATTGAAAATCTAATTTACATAACAATTATCAAATACACAGACATACAACATTACATTAATACTTCCTCTCAAAATCTGCAAATACTTGGAAAATACTCTCATCTTTTTCTGGTACTTAAAAAATATAATCTTGAACTAATAATGTATTATAAAAGAAACTTAAAACCTCAATTCATAGCAAAACAGTATATATTTTTATATTAATATATATATATATATATTTCTTGCATTGTTAATGACTAAAGCAGTTGTTGCATTATGCTCTGCATTTCAATGAGCATTTAACATATAGTAAATTCATAAAGGGGCTTTTGTATTAGTTCAAAGATGCACACTGCAATTTTACAATGGTCTGAACTTAACAAGTATGTCTTTTGTCACTTTCACAGTCCCCATCACACAACAATCAACCAAGATATGTCAAGGTGTTACAAATCTTCATTTTATGCTTCTTTATGATCATAAAGGAAATTTTTCATCATGCATAATTGCTGTACTTTTGTCAGAGTAACTGACCAGGTTGGTTAGGACTGCTAATGTATGATGACCCAGAGATTCCCCTTCCACATAACTGTACATATCACAAACATAATTCTATCACACTCTAATTCATGTTTGTTTAAAATTACAACTGTTTACAAGTCCTCAAACACTTACTGCTGAAGGCTGAAGAGGAAGTTCCCAACCTCTTTGCTTTTACTACACATTAATAAAGACCTTAAGATGATGATGCTATATCAGCAGTTCTCAAACTGTGGTACCAGTACCCACTGGGATACCAGAAATGCTTTCCAGGTATACCATAAATACTTATTCATACACACACTTAAAGCATAAATTAACTGTTTTAAAACATAATGGTACCTATATGTCCCACCTGCTTCAATAATCAATAATTATTCATTTTGTACTTATGGGTTTGCCATAATTCTCACAGCAAATACGAATTATTTTCTTAAACAGCATAACAAGTTGATCTTTGTAATGGTGAAGATTTGTTTTCTCTCTGTGGTAAGGACTGAATTCTTAAATATTATGTAGATAAGCATCAGCTCCAAAGGGTTACACACAAGCTATGAGCAACCCTGAGTCACAAATCATTTTAAAATTAACTGAGATTGTAGGATTCAGCAATGTGAAAGTTCTTCCCATTCTTATTCTATAGTACACCTATACTGGTAATGTGCATGAGGTACCAGCCACAAAAAGTTTGGGAACCCCTGTGCTTGATGATTCATGAAAGTTTCAGCTCATAAAAGTATGCACTTCCCCATTTTTAAATAAAATCCTATTAACAAGACAAACACACAACTCTTATACAGATATGCTCCTTCCTTACAATTCCTCTGCACATTTTTTCCCCTTTTTCACATGTGGTGCAAATATTCTTTTTCACATAACTGGAAAACAAAACATACTTTTATTATAGTTTAGTCCACTAATTATATCTTGTTTAGAAGAATCATGTAAGTACAGAAATTATACAAACATGATGCAAACCACTAAAACCAATTAACTGTAAAGATCAGGTGCAGGATCAGTTCACATCTCTTGACTTAGAATGTGATTTTAGATGGCACCAATGACACTAATTTAAAATAAACCATGCTTAATAATAGTTTCAACCGTGAGTTTTCAAATCTTATAAAAACAAAATAGAATACTCAAATAAAAACAAGCACTATTTTATACCACAATTAAAATTTGATGTTATAGCAATGGAAATTTTTAGGTCGGTCTTCTGGGTTGTGACACCACATGGTCTTGTACGTGGTAACATGTTGGAAAACCACGTCAAGACTGCACAGCATCACAATCCTGAAGACCACCACTGACTTATACAGTGTAACCTCTATCCATCGTTCCCCGAACTATGGTTTTCCCGGATGCATTGTCCGTTTTGTTCGGTCCCGGATACATCCCATATAAAATAATGTTACATTTTCCCACTTCTATCCTTCCTCAAACTATAGTTTTATAGCATCGATCGTTCAAAAATCTTAGACCTGGCTCACAATTTTCCCGCAATGATCGCTTCTGAGAAATTATAACGAAATTTACGCAATGTTTTTAGAATTTAAAATGCTGGGTTTTGAGATAAATTAATACCGAAAGACGCACAATGTTTTTGGAATACACAGTAGCAGTAACCTGTTATGTCGCCCAACCAGCACAGATTCTTTTGGAATGAGGGGTCGGCGGTGCAGGGGTGATAGTCGGAGCGAATGGCGGTGCTCATTGTCAGAAATTTTATGAGTTTAATTAGGGTGCACTCATATTTCGTTCCAGTGATGCCAGATGGCATGTGCAGTGTGAATTTCTTCACAAATGCTTTTATTATAAGTACAAAGGAAAGGCGGATGGCACTTTTCATTCTTCTGGTTCATCTCGTTTCCAGTGATTCAGTGTCTTCTACAGCTACGTTTCGTTGAGTTAGGCAGTAATAGTATTTCCATTCTTCCTGTTATTGTTTGCGAAGGGGATGGGAGTGGTGAGGAAGAGGAAGACGACGAATGCAAGCCCGAAGCTGTGCCGAGTTTTGCCGAAGCACACCCTGCATTGGCAAAAGTGAAGTCGTTCTTTTATGCGCATAATATTAGTGAACGTGACGAGGAAAACATTTTGAACGTGGAAAGGGCTGTGTTTGGCCTAAAACGTAAAGTTTTGACAAACCAGATGTCCATTAAAGACTTTTTTGGTAAAAAGCAGTAACTTTGAAAGAGAAACATTCAGTTTTTTTAAAATTGTTAATGCTTTCCCGCAACTATCGTTTTCCCGTATTCATCGTTTTTATTTCCCACCCCTGCCAAAAATGATGCATCGAGGATTCACTGTAATTGTTTCTTCAGTGGATTTATGTCATCAATGAAGACCTATCAGTACCAATGAAAATAACTGAATTTCAAAAACATTTCTTAAAAGAGAATTCTGGAAGGGTAGCATTCAAAAGTGAAAATGTCAATCACGGAACCCCATTTTGTAATACAGATTTATGCAAATCAGTTATGCTTATACTTTAACATCAAACCTGTGTAAAAGAATACTGCGTTATACAAACAGAAAAGTCAATTAATATGCATGATATTAATGCCAGTACAATTTTAAAGAGAAGTACAAATAATAAAGTCACATTCCCATCACTATTCAGTCACAAGCCCAAAACTATATGAAACCAACCAGAGAAGG
Source organism: Zootermopsis nevadensis (assembly GCF_000696155.1). The sequence goes on along the minus strand of NW_019060346.1, from coordinate 1,547,923 downwards.
GTATTCCAGAACCATTCTCTAAATTTCTTAATTAACAGACTATGGAATGAAGAAACATGTACACCAGTTTTGTTCTACAGACAAAGAATCCTGAAGTCTGGATTTTAGTGTATGGTTTGCATAAGATTTTAGCTATCACCAATGACACAATTTTCTTGAGTTTGATTCACCTGCTCCAACTGGTCCAGGATATGGTCAACTACACTGCCTACCTGGTTTACTCCAATAATCTGTTCGTGAGACTGATTGAGACCATTTCTATGTTGCCATCGCTGTTGGTGTGACTGGTTTACCTGAAACAATTGTTGTGAGTGGTTCTGCAGTTCTTCATGGAAATTATGATGGTCAGCACAGTCTTCAAACTGCTCTTCAGAATGGTTGGAATTTTGATGTTGCTGCAGCAAATGATCAGTATCTTGCAGTTCAATAGGCAGAAAGATGCGCTGCGAGTGTTGAATTGGTGCCCTGCAAAGTGGACACCTATCACATCTTGCTCCACACTCACCACATGCCATCACATGAGCACAAGGGAAGAATGCAGTATCTATGGCACGGTCCATGCAAATGCGGCACGACATCGCTTCCAGCAGCCTTGCCAATCGTGCTCGTGTAGACTGTAAACACAGTACAAATCTTTTAATTCTTGACAGTTTATATTCAGCCACTAATCTGTACAAAGACTATCTACTGTAAGAACTGGCAGTATGTATACTTACTTATAATACTTCTAAATAATATCAACTGTGGCTGGCTGTAGAACATAACTTGAACATATTACATTATTGCATTTGCACTGAATTTCATATAGACCTGTTTTGCTAGCTCATTCTCAAAATGTCTCAGTTAAATAATTTTGCTCCTTCCACAGGAAACAAGCTAACATGAAAAACAAGAGTTTTCACTACATACTTCACCAATGATGAAAAATTCAGAAATAACAGAATATCCACTTTAGAATACATAAACTGCACATCTAGTTAACCACTGTGTACTCCAGTATAAAGGTGAGTCAGAAGTATGTTTACAAACTTCGTGTGCATGTTCCAGGACCAAAAATAAGAAAAAATGTTCCTATGAACATGGGGTCGCAAATGTTTCATTTTGGAATTAATATCCAAAAATAATTTTCAATGTATGCCTTTATTGCCAAGTATAAGGACAGGGATGTTTCTTTATAACAGATGCTCAAAGGTTGCTCCTCCATGCTCCACACATGCACAAGCACAAATGAATTCGTTCGTACACACCAGGGTTTCCGCGAATCATATGGCAAGCTTTCCGCACACGTTTCCATAGGTCATCATCGTTTATGGGTATTGTATAAACGATGGACTTCAAGTGACTCCACAGATAAAAGTCCAATGGAGTCAGGTCCGGTGACCTCGGTGGCCATGCTACTGGGCCACCACGCCCAATCCATCGCTGAGAATACTGTTCATTGAGATGATATCTGACGCGATGGGAGAAGTGTGCTCCGTCGTGTATAAGCCATATTTGTCTTCTTGTATTCAGTGGTACATCTTCAAGGAGACGTGGCAAGTGTCTTCTTAAGAATCGCTGACATGAAGGCCCTCTTAGACGTGATGGAAGCATGTGTGGACCAATAAGCATGTTGCCAACAATTCCTGCCCAGACGTTAATTTAAAATCTTTTCTGGAAGCTGGATTCACCATGATATAAAGTCAATTCACTGAAATTTATTTTTGGCTATTATTTCAAAAATGAAACATTTGCGACCCCATGTTCATAGGAACATTTTTCTTATTTTTGATCCCAGAACACGCACACAAAATTTGTAAACATACTTCTGACTCACCCGGTATAGGTGTGCTTATCTGTGAGCATAGTGATCACTGATGGCCATTATAGATTACAGGACTGTGTTCATACAGTAAAGGTTACCATCTTTATATTTATACTATAGCATCCTACTGTGTTCGAAGTACAGTTATAGCTCTATTACAGTGTCACTTTATACACAACTTTTGCAAGTGTTTGTTCAGTTTCAGTATTGTATTATTGAACTGACTCAATGGAGTCACAACTAAACTTGTTTTGACCACCATTTGGTCATCTTCAGATTCGCTTTACACTACAGCATCTTGTATAAACAAAGTAGTGCGAAAGTGTGAGGGGAACCTGGAGCCAAATGAGTCATGGCCAAAACAAGTTGTCAAAACATGGCCCCAATGAGTAACTGCAATAGCACAATAGTGTAACAACAAACGTACTCAGAAAATGTGTAGAAATGTATGGTTCAAAGAAATTAAACTGTACATCTTTAACATGAAAAGAAAACATGCTCTATGAGCTTAGATCCTGCCTGACCTATTGCTCATTTTGAATCAAGCTGTTTTTCAAAGCTAATTTAATTAAAATTCTGAACTCTTCATACCCCTACTTTCCCTTAGAAATATTCTTACACATAAGTCTCCAATATCTAACTGTATTATTATCCAAGTCTGATCTATGCAGACCTACAATTAGGAAGGAAGTAACAAGATGCTGGTGAAAGCTGCACAATGAGGAGTGTCATCTTTATGAGACATCACATAATCAAATCAATGAAAATGAGACATTCAGGACAAGCAATATGCATAGAAGATGAAACATGTGTAAAACTGGAGCAGGAAAACATGAAGAGAAGAGACTTCTGTATAAATGGGATAATATATTAAAATTGATTTTTTTGAGAGTATAAGGATGTGGACTTGATTCATTTGATCATGATAGGGACTGTGGCAGGTTCTGTAAACATGGTAAAGAACCGTTGGATTTCATATGAAGGGTAGGCAATTTTTTGATCAACTGAGTGGCTATTAGCTTCTTAAGAAGGACTCTGCTCCATGAGCAAATAATACACAATTCAAGTTCACACTTTTGGTAAATACCTTGCACTGTTCAATCAGACAGTCACTGTTAGTGACATCCTCACCACTCTCATGCTGACTTCTTCCTCCAGTAGAAAGTCGGTCAGTATTAATTAGAGAGGGTGAAGCAGACACCTGAGAACCCCCATTATTTCCAGAATTCTGATACAATGCACGCCTTGCATTATCATACACTTCACGGCACGTACGTCGAATATCAAATACATATTTTTTACCAAGAGATGTATCTTCATTGAAGATGGACACAATTGTACCCTGCAATGTAGAACAACATATTGTATTAACCCAATTCAACTGATATAAATAAATGGTTACAAAAATTCTGAAATAAAAATACAGATAGTTTTCAACTATCACAATTTCAACTAACACAGTGTAATTTTAACACAATTTTAAAAACAGGGCTCATTCCTGACTAACGTACTTGGTTCAACACAATTTTTGCATGGTAGTGGTATATTCTGTTAAGTTCTGGGATGGGCAAGTGGCTATGACTGATTCTTTTAAATTCTACTCATCTTCCAAGTGAAATAATAATTAGTAAAGGGTAATAAGCATGCTGGTGGTAGTATTATTGGTGGTCAAAGTAAGTAATGTAGAGAAGTTATATGGGAACATTGAAAAAATATGTTATTGTCCGAGTTACTGGCTTAAACAAAGTGATGCTTCATACCACCTGTGCAAATGTTAACACTAAAAACAAGCTTGTAACAGGACCACTATCTTTCCTTAACAAAAGACTACTTTTTGTATCATTCGTTTTATTTAATGTGTCAACAGGAGTATCCGCATACATAAGACACCAAGAATAAGACAGATTTTTCTGGCAAACTGCACCATCTAAATCCACTGTACCTTGGCACTATCAGATCAAATGGGCACTTTATAACATTCAGTATGTTAAACACTGCAGGAATAATTTAATTTTGATACATTCTACTGCATTAGCCACAACAATCATGTATCAAGTTACAAAAATATAATCAGAAGCAGGTTCATCAGTGCAATGGATTCTCCCAACATCCTCTGTGGCATCCAAATCAAAGACACCCTGGCTGCTAGGCTGCTGCTCATGCCAGCTGCACAAAAGCTGTGCAGGGAACACGGATTATTCACGAGCAAAACATTTTCATTCTCAAACATTATTTTTTAATCAAAATCATTTGCCACTGTTCATGAAGCTCTCAGCAATGAATATTTTCACAAGCAAGCACCAAATAAAGAACAATACACAATGCAATATCAGCACAAAGGAAATATTTGTCCAGGACAAGTGCATACTGAGCATCCAAATAGCTGGAATTACAGCCATTCAGATTTCAAGCAGTGGATCATCTGCAACAATGGATAGCTGCAAGAATTCAGTACTGCCATCACTTTTATAGTTCTGTGAATGACAAGGTTAATAGGGGGGTTGCATTTTAAATGGGGAAAGACAAGAATAATTTTGGATAATTCCATAAGTCAGAGCATGTACATCAAGTTTCACAAAATTATTTGTCACTAATTATTACTTTGAACTACACTATATATACAGTAAACAAATATAGAGCTACAATTATGTATAAACAGATAAACAAGTTCTCCATAAGAATTATAAATGCCAAATCTTTGTTACTGTAAGGAACTGAGTAAGAGTTTGATTTATGTATTATATTGATTTCCAAAATGGTTGTTACAAAGTAGTAGCAAGAATTCAAATTGACAACAGGATAAAAAGTTTAATGTTAACATACTGCATTACTGTATATAGTACTACATTCAATATGAACTATGAGGCAATTAATAGGTACAAATACAGCATTCTTTTAAAGAGAGGTGTACAGATTAATGATACCTTGAGATCTCTTATAAATTGTGCAGTCACAGCACTCCGAACTGTCTCACAACTGTAGAAAGCATGTTTTTCAGTAATTGCCCTGTATACACCACTGGCTGCTTGTGAAGATTCCAATTTGATCTGCAGGGAAGCCTCATGGCCATCTATGTCAGCATACACCAAATGAAACAATCGACGCTGCGATGCTGCAGTCTGAATTGCTGTATATGGAATGCTGAAAATAAAACCTGAATATCAGTATATCACCACTAAAGTGTAATGTTGAGAACTAAGGTTTTCACAGTGGTAAAGAGCACTTCAGCCCTGAACAGAGAGGCTGTATGTTCCTCTGAAACAATGGTATCTTTCTACAAGTCTATGTAGTGTTACAACCCAGAAAACATAAATTCATTAACTAAGTTACTTTACTCTGCCAGAATAAACATTACATGATGGGATCAATAAGTTAAATGTACGAAAAAAGCCAGATTACAAACCTTTTATGTAAGTATATTACATCAAGTATGCTCTCACATGACCTCTTCCTGCTTTAAAACTGCTATTTTACCTTTTACTGAGTCATGCCAAACAAATGTGTGACTTACATAAGTTACACTCATTTATATACAATTCTGAATATGCAATGCAGCTTTCATCTTTCTTGCTAAGAGTCTTCAAAGTTTAGTCTACAGTCAGTACATGAATTCACAGCACACAATAAATTTAATATGAAAGTGAGTTAAAGTTTAAACTATTTTAAAACCCCAAGTTGTTATATGGGCCTATATCAAAAACATGCTTAATGTAAAATAAATTGAGAACATTAAACAAAAGCTTGTGGGTTTGGTGGGCTGATAGCATCTCACTACTACATTATGAAATATTACACAGATCCTCAAACTTGGAACTTGGTGAGAGGGTGTGGACTGCATACACACATCAAATTCAGGATTGGGTCCTGTGGCAGGCTATTGTGATTATGGTAATAACCCTTACCATCCCATAAAAAGTACTTAGCAGTCACTATAACCTTCCTGAGAAGAAAGACTCTGCTGTGTGTACTCACAATGACTAGGGATGTGAATAAGATAAAGCTGCCACTGGGATGAAGATTCTGAAGATTAATTAGCATCATGCTCCACAGACGCTTTTCATCTAGAGCAGTGTTCCACAACCTTTTTTCGCTTGTAGTACACCATAATTTATCAAAGACACATAATGGCACACCACAGAATATCACCTCACAAAAAGGGAATTCAAAATTATACATGGCCATAAATATATACCTATAAATATGCCTTGCCTTGTAAGAATAAAATTATCGATAAAAATGAGTGTGTGCACGCATGTGTAGGCCTACATACATTACAAATTCTAATTATGAAACATAAAATATTGCTTACTTCTATCTAAAATGTGCATATATACAATTTCTTATAAAAATTTATGACACACCAGTTTCAGAACACAGTTCTAGGGAAGAAGCCAGATGGGCCCTGTAGCAAGTGTGGACATGGTGTCAAAAAGAAAAATCCTGCCCCTTTGAGGAATCAAACCCTGGTAATCCAGTCCATAGCCAGTAACTTTACTGACAAAAATGAAGAGATAAACTTATAGCATCCAAACAGACAACCCTTATTTTAAAATAATACTTAATGAAGTAAATAATCTACCCAGTGTTCTGCTTGGTTGTAGTGCCTTGCAGCTTACCTTTTGGGCCAGCTTCATCTTGTATGTTCTGTCATCTTCATACATTTCACTGTTAATATACAGTATTATACTTTGCACATTCAAGGAGCAACTGGTTTATTTTTCTAACAGAGTGTGATGATTAATATTAATATGTTATAAATCTAATATAAAATTACATACCTTATAAATTATATGGTATAGATTAAAACTCCATTATATTTGCTCACTTACACATGTAGTTACTAGCACTTTTGCTTTTGTATCTTAAAAAAATAAAAAGTACCTGAGTTTTTCTGCCAAATCTTCACCATGATGCAGACAGATGCCATGGGGACCAACTCCTAAACAGGCACCCACACTTCCCTCACTACTTGGCTTGCTGTGGAACACTTCTTCTCCAAAACTGTCAGAGCATGATGCTTCCTTCAGCAACCAGTATTCTGCTGTTGATGCCTTCATGCCCTGATAAATTCCACACATTAAATACAATATGTGACATTAAATTAAAAGGAATGCTAATTATAAAAGGTATTGCAACCATCTCATTTGCTATCCAAAGTACTAAAGATCAGGATATACAAAATAATAACTTTGCCTGCTGTCTTGTATGGCTGGGAAACATGGTCACTGACATTGTAGGAAGAACCTAGATTATAAGTGTTTGAAAACATGATGCTCAAGAAGATATCTGGACCTAAGAAGGATGAAATAAGTGGGAAATTTAGAATATTACAAAAGGGGCAGCTGCACGAACTGTACAGGTCACCTAGCATAGTGAAGATAGCGAAATCTAGGAGGCTCTGATGGACTGGGCATGTAGCACACATGAGGGGGGGAGGGGAATGGTACATACAGAATTTTTGTAGGAAATCCTTCTGAAAAATGACCACTGGGGAGACCAAGAAGAAGATACGAGAATAATATCAAGATGGAGCTTACGGAGGTTGGCTGTGAGGATGGTAAACTGGATGAAGTTGGCTCAGGATCATGTCCGGAGGCAGGCTTTCGTGTTGTCATTGTTGGACCTACGGGTTCTGCTACCAGGCAAGCAGTTAGTTAGATTATAAAAATTTGTTTCCATGCAGGAAAAACAAACTGGTACATAAATATGATAAACTACATTTAAAATGTTTTAGACAAGTTAAATAATCATTCATACATTTAAATCATTTCAAACACTGGCTAAACGATCATTCATACAAATCCTCTAACTTCTTGGAAATGTTCAAAATTATTGATTGTTTGTACCCACTTGGAAATCACAAAGTATCATTACAGAAATTAAACTTTGCATTTCTACTGGAAAATTCTACAATTCACCTACTAGCCTATTTAATGTACTCTTAGGATTCAAAGATGGTTGTCTTCTGGGTTGTAGCACCGTGTAGTCGGGCAGAAGTTCCCCAATGTTTCAGAGGTCCTTGCTGCCTCCATTATCAGGGCAACTAAACTGTATGGAAGTACAACAAAGAACACAACCATCTTTGGACTCACTGCCATAATAACCTCAAATCCTACTTGCTCTTAGAATTCATCTGTACCACCATCCCACAAACCCCTAAAATTTGCTACAATGCATTGCTCAGTCATAATATTGAACAACTAGAGCCAAAGAGACTTTCACTTCACAAAAAATAAATATTTCCTGCATTCAACATCAGTTTGTTTTTTTCTACAAAAGATACAAACATATGAAATGCAATGCCAAACAGGATGCTTATAGAAAATCAAGCTTACATCAACATTTCATTTTATGACACTCCTGTAATACCAGGTGCTAATATAAACTGACCTTCAGTCCCTTGTGTTCTACTGCCACCCTGTGTAGAAAATCTGAAGGCTTACAGTCTTCTCCAGCCCCAATTTGGGAGCCTTGTTCCAAAAACAAGCTGTGAGGTTGTGGAGATGCCAGGGGATCAAAATCACCAGACTCAGCTTGTACCATAAGTGCTGCCAACTTGGCAGTTACACCCCAGTCATTTACTTTAAGCCTACCTTCCAGAAGATCAAGTCTTGCATGAAGGTAAAACTGGTGCCTGTATGATAAATATCACAATATGCAATACGGAGGATAATGAATGCACAATCAAAATAAAATCAATTTGTTGTTGGTATTATTATTATTATTATTAATGATGTGGTTCATTTAAAAATGTCATCAGTAGCTAAGACTATATGGCATCAAATGGTAGGCTTGTTAATGAAAATGACAGCAAAATACAAGCAATCTTCATAGGTTTGTAACATCATCATCATTCTTGTTGTTGTTGTTTCTGTTCTTATTGCTTTATTATTCATCATTTGACAAAGAAGCTGATTTTAAGGTAACAATTTCCAGATTCATGTTACTAAGCAAAACAGGCACAATTTATCCTCTACAATTTGCACTTTAATTTTATAGTCTGGTTTTCAAAGGAAAAGCCTCCAACACTGACAGTGTTCTCTCTGAAATTGTGAATACAAACCATCAACTTTTATAATATATCCCCTAATTTTTAAACAATAAAGATAATATTAAAGAAAATTAGTAAGCAGATAGCAATAGCTGTAACTGTGACATTTTGTGTCATTTTAGCCATGTGTACAAAGGACGTGGGTATGAGCCAGGATAGCTCAGTCAGTATAGTGACTAGCTGTGGGCTAGACGACTGGGGAAGGATTCCGGATGGGGGCAGAGTATTTTTCCTCTAGCCTCTGCGTCCAGACCGGCTCTGGGGCCCACCCAGCCTCCTCTACAATGGGTACCGGGGTCCTATCCGGGGGTAAAGTCGGCCGGGGCGTGATGCTGACCACTCACCCCGATCTAGTGCTGAGGTCAAGAAAGTGAGGAGCTATACCTCCACTCACCCCAAGCACCTGTATGGCACGTAGCAGGACAAACTTTACTTTACTTTACAAAGGACGTGGGTCATTTTACTGCACAAACTACTAGGCCTAATAATATGAAATTTTACATCATGATTAAAATTTGTTGTTTACATTTTGAAATAAGAAATTCTAAAATGGTACACATAATAAACTTAGGATGAGATATTTTCCATCTAATTTGATAACATACTTCACCATATAATTTCCTCTTGAAAACCATTTCACATCATTATGGCAGTTAAGTAAATATTTGAAGACAAGCAATATTCAATGTGGATGTTTAGCATGAACTACAAAAGCAAATCTTCTGCACAAAAGGGAGAGGAGGAACAAACTTTGTGCAATTTTCATCACTCCCAATAAACAGTAACATGGAAATTGTGAATATGCTCATCTGTCAGTAACACGCGAAGCAAGCATGATGTGTTTGCTTCTTTCCTTCTACATTTTTCTTTCCTCTTTGCGTAATCCAAGATATATTTAAAACTTACACTTCCTCAATTAATTTTCCCCATTTCCCAGTTATTTTATTGCTCTGAGATTTAAACATCCATCTTGGCATTTAACTTTTAAATGACAACCTAATAAAACTCATTTAAAATAATTTAATAAAGTTAATATGCATTCTGTGCTCCAAATATGCACCACATTAATGTTTCTAACATGTTGATTGTCTGTCTGTCTGTCTGTTTCTAGTACACAAAGAACATATCATGTTCGTACACATGATGTCAATTTGGGAAACTTATTATATTTTGCTGAATTATTATACTACAATAATTACTTCCTGTGACTGTTAAATAATCCACCTAGTGAGTCATCTGCCTCAAGACCTAAGCAAATTATATTCAAGCTGCCTCCATTCCATGTTCATCACAATATATCTGGAGATGTCAACAAAGGACAGAGTCACCGGTAACTGCAATGGCCAGACTCCTTTAAATATGATTTGGTTTTGTTTGTTTTACAATGCTTTTGATAAATGTTACATTGTTATATTAGGTTTTATATCAGCAAGTGAAATATACATATGCATACAACATGGAGTATGTGTGATGTGTTAGGTTACACAACTTCCTTATTTTCGTTCCTTATGTTTTCATGTTTTACAGCATCCAAAAAATAGAATTTGGCCTTCAAAAAGGTCTCCCAACATAATGATGCTGCTTTGGGCTTTGGCACCATGTGGACTGGTCAGTAGATGCCAACATTTCTGGAAATGTAATCTCCATCTTCAGGGCTGAAGTTTCCTGTTTTGCCCAATCCTTCAAACTTCCTCTCCAAAACATCGGTGTCTATGAACCAATCCACATGGTGCCAGAATCTGGAAGAACATCATCATTATCAAGACTGTAATATTGTTACAATCATTCCAAAAGCTTAGCAGCAATGCTGATAGTAAAGAACTGAGAAAACTGCTTCCAACAACAAAGCAATGTTATTGCTACTGTAAATATTGAGCTTAATTACCTGGTTGAATCTTGAAGAAGAAGATGAGGAGGGACCCAAAATTTCACTCTTAGAGCAAAACGGTGTGGAGGAATACCCACCACCTGCCGTTCTATAGGATTGCGCAAATTAAGCCATAGCTCTTCACCCTTTGCTCCATGATATTTAAGGCCGAAATAATCCGACTCTTCGCTTATTCCAAGGTAGTGGCATACCTGACAGAATATAAAGTAGTTTAAAAACAACCGTGACAACGAGTCAGTTTTCTCTCTCCTAATGTAGCCTAAAAGAGGATCAAGACAGAAACAAAACCGAAAGTCTACAGAAACTGTCGAAAATTACCTTTTCCAAGCATTCTTGGCCTTTCGCCTTTGGATCAACTTTAATTTCTAATATCACAGAATTCGGTTGACTTACTAGACACCACATAATTGTTCGATTTGCTAGCCGAATGCTAGCACAACGCTTTCATTTTATAAATTATAATATGTTTATTAACTCCTTCACTACAGTGTGAATTTGGATGAATCCAAACACACAACACCATAACCATTGTCTACCAAAGCACATCAATACAGCAGCTCTCAATAACAATGAAAGCAACAGTTCGTACTTTAACCACACATAACTTTGTGGCGGTATTGCAAAACACATTTAACGTTCATTGGGCAATGAGCACAGATAGGTCCACCCCTTAGCACGGAAATGCATCTGAAATGAATAACCGATGAGCATTTCGTATCCATTCTATATTACAAGTGATATTGTGAAAATAATTTGGTTTATGTTGCAGTTATTTGTATTCGTGCGCCTTGGTTTATTAGTGTGTACGTGACTGTCGTCATGGGACAGCTGTGTTTATGTTTCTGACCCACTGCAGGGACAAAGTAGTACTGCAGCTACAGAACAATATTTGATACATGTCAATCACATATGATTGTTGAATCCGCGAATAAACTGCTTCTAACCCTTTCGTATTCCTGTGTTATTTACTGGAAAAGTGCCTGCAGTGTTACCACAGGCAAATTTGCCCCATTTCCCCTCAAAGACTCCATCTTTACATTTGGTAGTAGGCTAACCAGTATCTATATTTAAGAAATTAATAAATCTGAAACCGTGAAATAGAATGGACACTCACTTAAGCATGTTTTCATTTCCATCTTAATTGCCACAAGGAAAATTTTGATTACTATTATTAAAAACACCACTGAGACTGCAGAAAGAGTCAATGGTTTTTTTTTCGGTTGTTGTGACCTTAGAACTTATCACCAATTTTGGTGTCAAAGAAAGCCGTCTTCTGAGTTGTAGTACCATGTAGTCTAGACTCACCTCCAAGAGCAGGTTTTAGTCTTGGCCCTGTTCTTGTTGTACAGAAACCACCCTCACCAGCACTCCAAATCAGGACATTTCTGTCTTAAATTTTATACTACTTGGCAATTCAAAGGCGATTTAATATTTTTTGGTATATTATGTAATTACAACCAAAGATGATACTCATGTATACCAATATAAAAAAAGCCAATTAATTGTATATACAGTTAATTTGAGCTGCCTGAAAACAGAAGAGGATGCCAAGGTTCAAGGCACTGCCATGGGAAAGCCCCCACCATAAGCCACATGATACACAGTGTTAAGGCATGGCAAAAGCAGACAGCAGGACTGTGGCTATCAACATGGTTAAAGACTGCACAAAATAAATACAATTTCCAAAGTATCTACTGAACTCAATTTTATTTAATACTGTACAAGGTTGCTTTATTGCACAAAACTAGAAGTAAAACATTTACAGGATCTACTATCAATGACCAATACATTAATCAACATTCCATCAAAAAATATACAGTATAATACAGTATTAGTTTTCAATTACTCAACTTCCACACCAAGTATCAATATGGAATAGTAATAAAATGCTTGAGTTGGAATGACAAATATGAGTAAAACCATAAGTATGGTCTAATACATATCTAAAATTTCTTGACGATGGTGAAGAGTCAATTGAATAAAAATTTTCTTGGATATTATCCATCATCTAGTAAATATAAAACGTAAAACAACGTTTCGGAGATGGGACTATATCTCCGTCTTCAGGTTCCTACACAGTTGGTCCCACTAGATAGAGCTAATCCCTATCTCCCTATCTTCGTCCGGAGATAGGGATTAGCTCTATCTAGTGGGCCCAACTGTGTAGGAACCTGAAGACAAAGATAGAGTCCCATCTCCGAAACGTCGTTTTACGTTTTATATTTACTAGATGATGGATAACATCCAAGAAAAAATTTTATTCAATGGTCTAATACACATCAAAATGCACCCTTCATGAAAGAATACCTATAAATTTACTGTCATCAAAATGATTGAAGATGACGAACATTTCAACTATGAACAGATATGTTACAGGAACCTGAAATGGATATAAGCTTTGACAGAAGGTATAAGATAAAGATAAAGTTTACTCTGTACTCATTTAAGCACAATAATGAAGACAAATGGGCGAGAGAAGGTGTAGCTAACTTCTTCTGAATGATGACAATTTATATGGTAGTAAATGAAATGTGTGGGCTATATCCAACCAATACATCTATCCCTACACATGATGATGAACTGAAGAATACAATTATTAAATGTCTAGTAAGCCTCATGCCTCTAAGTTGCCACCAATTACTAATAAACCAATTTCCAACACCTGATTACAATAACAATATAATACAGATTATATTTCAACAACTATAAAGTTTATTTCATAAAGTCATCTCATGTGGCATACACTTTATGAAATGCTAGTAAATGAGTGTTTAAATGAAGTATCACAGATCTTCTTGATGTTACTTCAGAGAAGCCTGGTAATTCTTGTGGAGTTCAGGTTTAATGTCGTATACCAACTCTAACACTTTTGTGATTACCTGTTAAAAAATGTATATTATTTCAACAATATATAACCATGACCAATTTCAACACAGAAGGACTGTTATGGGTTCTGGGTTATGACACTGTGTAGTCAAGTATGTGGTTATCAATGTCTGGAAGAATGTTTCTCCAACACACCAATAACCATCTACAAAACTACAGAGTCAATAATACATAACATGAAAAGTGTAGTCTGGTCGATGTTAACCAACGTTTCAGAGGTCATTCTGCCTCCATCATCAGGGCGATGAATATGCCAATAGGGTGTGTGGGGCTAGGTTTATAGGTGCCAGAATGTGAATGGAGTAGCCTGCCCCGAGCCAATGGAAGCAGGCCCCACACACCCTATTGGCATATTCATCACCCTGATGACGGAGGCAGAATGACCTCTGAAACGTTGGTTAACATCGACCAGACTACACAGTGCAATAACCCAGAAAACAGAAATCTTCAAGAGAAACCTCATTTTCAGAGCTGAGAAGGCATCACATCTCAAATTTCAGTGATAATTTAACCCTTACCAAATATGCACCAAACTATTTTATGCTATATGTATGACTTTTCATGCAATTCTTTTACAATGGAAAGCTTTTTTCTCTTACTGAGTGCACATCCTGAACATTCCTTTTGATGTTGATGTGTTCTAAACGCTGATAAATAGCCTTTCACATGAAACATAAACATCTCTAAAAGGGTAGTTAATACACAATTGACAAATTCTCATTCATTCTGTCACACAAAACTCTACCACCAGATCATCTGTGCTTCTGTATCAGGGAAAATATTCTTGTCTGAGAATACCAAATGGCCTCAGGGCAGAACAGACCGGAGCAGATGCAATGCATGGTGCCAAAATGGTTTCTACAGGATTTTATCTTTTATTATGAGATAAGGAGAGTGAACTGGAGCAGAAACAGAGCTAACCATCTTTTCTGAATACTGGATACAAATTATCCCATACAGATTTTTGATTGGCACTTGTTAGAAATCTTATCAAAATCTGCAAACAGGAACCTCAACTTCAGACCATTTTAGACAAAGACCTACGATAAATATTAGCCAAATTACTTGTTTAAAAAAGCAAGATATTTGAACAGTGGTCTTTACAGAAGAAGTATGTATGGTAATACTCAAAATCTGCAGAAAACTAAGAAAAGCATTTACAATTTCAGTATCAACATACAAACTGAATCCACGTTTCAGGTAACATCACAAAAGGTTAGACTTCTTAATATAACATCAACCTCCAACAATGCAACATACTTGACCCAGTATTTCTAATTTAAATCCATCCAGCAGCCTGTATGCAGTACCTTGGCACAATAAGGGTTAAAATAATTTTATATGAAATTTACTTTCCTCCAAAACACATACGTTTATTAACAAAGCCAAAAATAAAAGATGTGGAAATTAAAATATATATTGTACATACAGCTTCCTTGTGTGTGTTGACAGCCTTCTGCATCTCTTCTATCTTGATTTTAGTATCAACTTCAATACGTGCTGCAACATCTTCCTTAGATCCCATGTGCTAAAAGTACAACTAATTTCAAGTCAACAAAATACTTCACATAGGATGCAGAAACAATGTATTCCATATGAACAACATTCATAATACTGATATAGAATGAGATTTTGATGTGATTACACTTTCCTTATTTTGTCACTATCATCAGCATTATCACCATAATTATTTTGGGTTAAAATGACATGTCAAAGTGGATATATTCACAGCCAATCTTTTTCATATCCATGTCTCAGCAAATGTACAGGAGACTCCCACTTACTGATATAATTTACAAAACAACAGAATTTATTTACATTAAATAAATATTTCAAAGATGTGAAATATGTCATAATACAGATACAATACCAACACAAACATAAATACAGAGTGTTTGAAAAGTCATTGTGCAGTTAACCACCAGTTAATGATCTGCCAATGCTACATCATACTGTTGGTGTCAGCGTTGCCAGGGCATACATTACTACAAAATCACAACTGCACAGTGACCTTTAGAATGCATTGTACATACTTGTTTGAGATATTTACAATATTTAAGAATTTTAAATTGAAGTAAATTCTTTTTCAGAGCCAGAGTAAACTGAAACAAAATTTTTCACTATCATGACTTAAACCTTAAATGAAAGATGGATGAATACTGAATAATTTGATTCCTGCTAAGTAATCACCTTTCTGACACCTAGTGAGGTTAAAATCGGAAATGTAAAAATAACGCAACACTTGAATATTTATTAGAGTGAAAGTAATAACCTATTTAACCTGCATCCATTGCAATATAAACCAAAAAAATTCTGAATCCTAAAACTGTCTTGCAATGAGGATATCATTTAGGAAAATCCACAACTAACCTTAGTTTCAAATTCCTTAAACTGTCGGTCTCGTTCTTGTCTGTATTTCTCAATTTCGTCTTGGGCCTCCTCCTTAGCTTGTTTCAGACGACGTGCTTTCCCTGAAACATACCATTTTTTATTTCAAGAAAATCCTCTCGGGTCATCAATTGCATCCAGTGATCAAATAAAACCAACGTTTCAGGACAGTCACATCATAACCCTGATTGGGACGGAAATTGTTCTCGAAACCATTGTGTCTTTTGGCCACTTGACTCGGTTAACGGACCGAAAAGTTATTATTGAGTTTCGTCGCTGCCAATGCATTAATATTTTTTTATATAGGTCACACTCCTTACATACTAGTTTATAGCTCCCGAAACTATTTTATTTTAAATACGTAAGTACCGTAAATTTGTGAAAATTGCTTACTCTTTCTAGCTTCCGCTACTTTCTCGGCAGCACGTTTTTCAGCAGCCAATAACTGTTGTATTCCTTGCGTCTGGCTAGCCATTTTGCACCATCAAGAGATCAATCATATGACGCGAAGTTAAAGTACTAATCGCCAGATAGCGGTTCAATCGACATTCACAATATGACCAACGTACAGACGAAACACGCAAATACCAAAGCGCGAATTTTAATGGTTACCATGGTGATATCTTCCATGTTTCTGGGTAGTTTCCTTCGGATTCGAATATTTATATTGTGACGTGTTGCGTTTGGCATTGTTGTACTCGTTTATAGACATTGTTGTATCTGTTTATTGACATTGTTGTATTTATTTATAGCCATTGTTGCGTTAGACATTATTGTGTCTGGCATTGTTGAGAGAGTGGTGAGAGAGAGTGTGGAAAGAACAGAGCTGTGAGTAGGGCGTAAGAAAACACTCTCCTTCCAACACACTCTCCAGTGGGGTGCTATGGGCCGATGTGTAAGCGAAGAGTGTGAAGAGCGCCGAGCTCGGGGGACCAGATAGACTCGAAGGACAGAGTGAGAGTATGTGTGTGTGTGTGTACAGAGACTCGAAGACTGTTGATGTGGCATAGAGAGTTGACTGTATGTGCAGACCTCTGTAACTGATTTAATTTGACGTGAATAAATCAGGGTTGACAATCCAGGGTGGCAATACCGCCCCAAGTTACAATATCGTTCACTGTGAAGGCATTAGTGTAGACAGGACTAAAATCACGGGTAAACAAATGTTAGTTCTCAACTCACCGGTCAGACAAATTGTATTTTTCAGATAGTTCCTCCACAAGAAACTATCATGAACTGTTAGCAAACAGTTGATCACAAGTGACCTAAACAGTGGAAAGTTAAACTACTACTTTCGGCAACTCTTAGTATCTGACACATATCAAACAATCAAAGTGATAATTAGAAGAACTAGCAAACTGCATTTTATTCTAACCTTTTTCCTACGTTCAGATGTTAAAAAAGTTGGTGTTGTATTAACATGGGCCCTCACACCAATGTCAGTTACAAATGTAGCTGTTCAATATCTGTAGATAAATGAGAGAGGAAAGAATAAAAAAATCACATCACTTGTTTGCCTTCATTTTTCACTTGTTAAAAATGAAAAGACAATTGAGTTTGTTGAGCCCTGAGGATAGCATTAAAGTAGATCTTAAAGACATATGGTGTCTGGATTCAACTCAGGAATAGTGGAATTTTGTGAATATGGTAATGAACAAGAGGGTTCCATAAAAAATGGGAAATTTCTCACCTATCCAAATGACTATTAGCTTCAAAAGTTTCTCTTCAATGCCTTATTCATTATTCATTCGTTATAACAAAAACTAAGCTAATGAAAAATTAATATATTCCAGAAGAAGTAGTCGATAGCTGGAAGATGCGGGGGGATATTTCCCATCTTCCAATACTCTAACTAGGCTTATAAGTAGAACAGATACAGTGTGCATTCCAGTATTATGCATTATACCCATGCCTCCCTTTTAAAGAAGCATGACACACAGTTGCCAAATGAGGAAACAACCTATACTGGCTTAATATAACATTATATATTTTACTTTTCACAGAATATACACATTTAATGAAATGTGCATCATTTTTACAAATTAATACACTAACTTCTGTCAGCACAATATATTTTACAAGATGTGGATGCCCTGGATATTCTTCCTGTTATTTAGAATGACTTTCTCTTGCTTCTTCTTTTCTTCTTTAAAAGCCAGGGTATTTGCTTTCCGCTCCATTCTTCTTTCCTGTAAAATATCACATAAGATAAATGAGCAGCAACAGCTCAGTCAGTAAAGTGACTTGGTACAAGCCAGGAAACTTGGGTCTGATTCCTGGAAGGTGATGTGATATCTGTTTTCTCCATGCTTTATCTAGATCTGGGGTCCCAGTAACCTCCTACCCAATGCTAATCAAGAATACAGTCAGTTGGGATGGAACCAGCCCTTCAAAGTACAGAATTTATAGGGATTTACCTCCTCATAATAAAGTACACCAACTTACTTTAACCACTGCAGCACTACATACTGGCATCAAGTGGTAAGAACAACATGTGTCAATCTGTTTTCTCAAGCGTACAAACAATATCAAGCAAAGCATTAGGTCTCATATAAAACCACCATAATAATTGGATAGACAGTGGAAAAAGGCACATGCCCACCTTGACATGATACAGTATGGCAAAGTTGCTTGTCCACAGGCTTCCTGCAAACCTTAGTGATACTGAAATGCCCTCACACAACTACGATTTTAATGAAAAAAACCTTGAAACATGTTTCTAGGATGGTTTTGTGTGACACCTAATGTTTCACACCAATATAAAACAGATGTTTACAGAAACAAGCGAACACATTCACAGTGATTTAGTCTTCACACAAAAGCTATTACCAATGATGACACTGATGCCATATTGTTTCCAACAAGTTCTTAATGCCTTTGCTATTAACAAATATAAGTTCTGAATTGAGGATCCTGGCTGTCTCAGGGTAAGATACTGGAACGAAGCATACCAGGCAACCACCAGGCTCTGAATGAAGCCCACAATAAAAAATATGTCATCTCTGCTAACCATCATCCTCATGATAACCATATTATCAGTAATGGAATCTGACCTAAGAAACCGATTCCAGAATCTCCTTAGGTTAGCAAATGCCAGGAAAATTCATGACAAAATACCGATGGGAACATTACAAACCCACTCACCCTAGTTCAGAATTCCAAAAACTGCAGAAATATCTGCAAGTACTTCAACTCACCCAGCTACATTCAGTGCATCAAATAAGGTCACAGAAGAGATATTAATGTGCAATTAAACTGCAACTTAAGGTCATGTCATATACCTTCCTGTATTGTCGCAAAGCCCTCTTCCTTTCAGAGCGTCCCTCTGGTGTTTCGTCTTTAGGGCGCATGGACAGTACAGATAAGGCTGATACCATTGATTCTGCTCCATCATCACAGTGACCTTCATTATCACCAATGTTGTGTCGGGCTAGAGCACGAGCTGTTAATCGTGTACAACCTGCATTAATGCCATCCAGTACTCCTAGAGGGATTCCTGTTAGCCCTGACACACGGATTTTCTTTTGCACCTTCAAATGAAGAAAGCATATAAATATATATTTTTCCACAAGAAACAAAGTTAAAAGAATACTAATCCTTTCCATTGCTTAATGTTACAGTAAATCACATTTTTTAAATACTATATACAGTAAAACCTCTCTAAGTTGGACACTTGGGGTTCCACGAAAATGTGTCCAACTTACAGAGGTGTCCACGATAGAGGTAAAGAGAAAAACCAGATTGTGGTCTAATGGCAATATAATCTATTTTCTTACATACACCAACTACTGTAGGCTTACTTGAATTAAGAATTAATGACAATAGTACTAATAATATTCTTTTGAAGCCCACTCCCATGCATTGCACATTGCACCCCAGCCTCAATAACATTTTCTAAAGTTAACTCCACCAATTTTCACTTCCCCATTGTAAAAAGAAAAATTTCACTTCTGTTAACACAGTACTGATGGACTTAACACTGTGTCTTCTGCAAAACTGTAGTCCAGTTAAGGGTTCAGCAAAAGAATAGTTAAACACTTGCAATGCAATCCAATGATGGGTCCAATGTCCATAACATAATCCTCCAGAGAGGATGCATTCATCAGTCAGAAATTCAAAACAACAAAATATGTAACTAAAAAAGTTTCCCTGAAAAGCATCAGAGATAAGTGCATGAACCTGTCCAACGTACAACAAAAGGCGTGTTCAAGTTCCAGGATAAAGGGGTGTCCAGGGTATAGGGGTGTCCATCTTGAGGGGTTTTACTGTATATCAAAACTGTTAAGACATTAACACATTTTTAAACTTCCTGGACTCTTATCCACATAAGTTCATATACAACATAACTCACAACAGCAATCGTTTACTAATTTGCCTGTTTTATGTCTCCACATATCATAAATTTCTTTTCAGGTACATCCATTAATCTCATGCAATGTATTTACTTACCACTGGTTCAGCAATAAGTTTTGGTCTATTGTACAGATTTGAATAGGTAGATAAGATAGATTCACAATCCCAATGTTCCTTTGAATCATGTGGCACTTCTAATGGTACTAGATCTTCATTCTCTTCATCTGTGTACTCGTGTAGCTGCCCAGCAGCATTTATCCGAGAGTCAGCCTCTGGTTCTAGCAGTGGTCTGTTAAGTTTGCGCTCTTCTTCCATTTTTTCAGCATACTGAATTACCAATTCTGAATCAGGGGCTATATGACCTTCAATTTCTTCACATTCCAATGCACCAATGTCAGTATCTCCATAGCAACTTGTGAACATCTATTAACAAGACAAAGTGAAGAACTGTAAACAACAGTATTTGGTCAATGAATAAATGACAAGCAAACAAAATCCAGTGCGGTTTTCTCATAAGGGCACCACAGATTAAAAAACAATTTGTACATCTATAAATAGACAGTATTCTCACATTATAAAATATCTGACAATAAGAGTAAGTAACATGTTACCATTAACATTCTTCTAATTTCAGACTGATAATATCTAAGCCCATTATTAAACATAAATGTAACATTCATCACAGTAACATACAGGAGTCTTAATCATGGCTATTACTTTATCATTAACATCAGCTTGATATTACTTATAATTTTAAATGGATTTCTGTCAAACACCAATTCCACTTAACACTGTAAAGTAGTACAGTGATAAGGCTTATAATTACCCTGACTGCTTTACACATGAAGCTATATATGGTCCCCTAGCAACCATCAAACAAAGGACCAAAGAAAATTGGGACAATATAATTTATATTATACTGATGTACAATTTAAACTTATGTAGGATTTGAGGTTTTCACAGCGGTGAGTCTGGAGACAGCAATTTTAATTTAAACTTACTTTGCAATATAAACTCTAAGCCTGGGCTGGCCCAACCAGTGGGTACTGATATCACAATCAAGTGAGGGCATGTGAACCAATAGGAGTAAGAGGGAATGCCACAGCCTGGCCAGCAGGAGGGGTAGGGACATGGGGGAGACAGAGGGAAGGAAATAGAGAGGTGTCCAAGAAAGAGGCCCTTATAAGGGCCCCTAAGTCTGATCGCTAGATCATCAGACATACGGGAGGTGGGTGGACATAATGAAGAGGAATACAGAGAGTGGAAATAAATCTAACTGAATTAGGATATTATAATGTTAACTGGATTTAACTGTCTTCATGCCAGATACAATGGTTGACTTTTGATGTGACACAGTCGAAACTTTAGATTCTATTCGTGCAGTATTGGTTGACTAGTTACTTGTCTCATTTACAGAAGCTATTCTGCTTAATATTATAAAATATGCGCTCCTTCAGAAAGAAAAATAAACTTTAATTTAAAAGTATTTTCTTGGTTATATGTTAGTTTCAAACACCTTAAATAATTATCCTTTACTGCATAATGTAGTCTTAAAAGCATGCAAATAAATCACCTGTTCAAAACGATCATCAAGGAGTGTTAATTGCTCATTCCTCCTTATCACAGAACTTGACAATGAGTAGTTGGTAAAGTACGATTTTGTCTCCTCATCTGCAAATGTATATTGTGGACCACAGAGACTGCCCAATTCATCATCATCTGATACATTTCCACCACTGAGACTGCAATAATATCACGTATCATCAAATATTTTCAGTTTAGGTTGGAATTACAATAATTGTATCCTAGCATTCTCAGTTATACCCCAAAACACTCACAAACATGTCTTAATTTCCTTATAAAATAATACAAGCTGGCTCAACAAGCAATAATCAACAGTTCTGGACCTTATTTAGCATGCATCATAACAGAATAATTGTCTTTTTCAGGTATGTATGCAGATCAAACTTGATCCAACATTTTGAACGTATTGTTAAATAAATAATTTTACCTATTTCATATTAGGCACTCTTCTTGAGGTACTATCCTTCTCTCCCCCTGCTTGTACACATTTGCCCCATCCCACAAAATTACTATACAAAAACAACACAGGCTCACATTGTTATTTATGAGAAATACTGAAAATCCCAAGTTAAATCTGGACTGTCCTCATGTTTCATCACCATTATTATCTTTTCACCTTTGCTTCACTGTGAAGGTAAATGGATAAACTAAATATAAGAAGTTTGTGAGCTGTGTACATAATATAAAAAACAGATAAAAAGTCAGTAGACAGTAAGGAAGGACCAATGCAGACTGTGAGCACTGACAACTAAATCTCAGGCAACTGAAGTTGTAGGATTGTTAATATCCACTATGTGTATAATGAATTACTTGGTATAGTAATGGATCACACACACATTGCCATAAGTACAATAACAATATACATTTTTTTAATGAGTTTGTAAAATATTACCTTTCAGTAATAACTTACTCAACATCGTTTCCATGTGACATCACATCTGAATCAATGTCACTACCACTTTCTTCTACATTTGCCAGTTCAATGAAATTATCTTCAAGTTCATTGTCTGGGTCTTCAAAGTCAAAATCCTCATCCATTGCAGCTACTATGTCTGGATCCAGATCCAACCGTGGTCCTGATTTTAAAATGCCATTATAATAACAAAATTCCAGTGTTCCAAATTCAATGTTACCAAATATAAAGTGTGTTGGAACTTTTATGAAATCAACACAGGCATATTAATTTGTCTTATTTCTATGTCAGACTTAAATTTAGCTACAAAATATTCAGCCCCTAAAAAGGACAAAAGCAAAAGGCACAAAATCTTTCACAAAGGATAAATATTCAATTGTAGAACTGATCCTAAATAATTAACTGAAATTTTACTGAACACTATCAGCCACTTATTCAGCTGCTCTAAACCTGTCAGCTACATTCAATGCTGGCATGATGGAGGCAGTGGGAAGAAGAAACTTTCGTTCTCAGTCCTGATTTACTAATTCAATCTGGAGCAATATAACAGAATTATGTCACCTGCATAGCTTTCAAAGCATCAAATGAAAATGAGGAATATGACCTGACATTGAAATACAATGTGGATGGTGAGTAGGTAATGATTTGAAATGAAATGACTGAGGCATATCTGAAGCATTCACCAGACATACCAAGCAAAACCACAAATACTTCAGTCCATAACTTAAGTCTATAGTGTTACTGTTACACCAACCTATTTGGTTTCAAATAACAAGAAGAATGTGATTACTATACGTATACAGAAGAGAGCATCAGTGTATAATTCATGCAATGAATATGCTGCTGGTTCATCAGACTTTATGATGTGAATATTCTAGTTACTCAAATTTTTTGATGGTGACATGCAAAGGGGAGTAAGAGGAAGTACTTTTATGACAGTACTATCCACTTAATTTACTGGTCCCTATTTCATTTTCAAAATGTTCTGGAATATAATTTCAATACATAATCTCATACTATTACAGTTATAATTAATTTTCAACTTCACACTTCTTCAATTTATTCTTTCCTGAAACATCCCAGGATACAAGGTCAAATTATAAAATTTGGACACATAAGTACGATGAGCCTGGTGTAGGCAAAATGTTAGTACAGTGGACTGGGAAATGTTGAAATTAAACTTTCCACTCGATCACGTCCATATCATGACTCAAGAAAAATGTAACAAAAAGATGCATATCTGATGAATTCTTTACAGTAATACTGAAAGAATGTTTAACAGCAGAAGAAGTGAGACAAACTATGTTACAGGAACAAAATCATGGAAAACCTCCAAACTAGCATGTAACTAATCCAAAATTTGCTGGGTAAATGCAAATTCATATTTTACCTCGACAGTAAACTTACTCCATAAAAATTTCAAATACTTTACTTAGTCTATGGACCAGTTACTATGAGGCATTTCACAATTTTCCTCTTTTTAAAGCAAATATGTGATTAGTACTGTATCTTAAAACAGATCACAGCCACTTCCTTCCACATCATTTCCAAATTCACAGTCATCCTACTATTCAAATTACATAACATAAGCAAAAACTCATTGTTAAGTTCACAGAGTAAAATATGTCTTCCATAAAACACTATTTCTACCTTTCCCAATTTACAGAAAGATTTTCTTCCTGTGTTACTCCTTTCACTAAGTAATTCATGAAATACTACTGATAAAGCCTCTGCAACCACTAATAAAATTTACCTGAATGAGGAGCTGCCTTATTAAGAAGTCCAACATCATCTTCAACTTTTGATGCAAACACAGATGATGGCAACTTCAATTTGGTAGCCTCACTGGATGACTGTTTAATAGGTTCCCAATCAACAGTTGAATTGTTAACATCACGTAAATGTTGCAGATAATCGTAATCATCATCAAAATATATTCCATATTTCTTCTGTTCCTCCTTTCTCTTTGTAGCATCCAAAGTCTAGTGAGAAGATCATTACAAAATGCTACATCTCAGTCCTAATATGTTCAGCTTGTCTAAATAATTAAAATTCTGTTCTTACCACAAATAAAACACAACAGTCATGAATAAATGGTTCACAGCTAATATACATACCTTAAATTTTGATAAAACAAATTAATAACATTTGTAATAAAAACAAGGCAATGATCAATATACAAATAGCTAAAATGTTGAATATATACAAGAAGTAAAAACAACAAAATTCCTTGGTCCACAAACAGATAACTACATAAAGTTAAAAAGTCATGCCAAACTTGTATGTGTATTTGTTCTGTATCATGTCATATCAAGGAAATAAATTCAATCACAGATTTTACATCAAATTCAGCTATTAATTTTCTGTCATTCAAATACTTTCAACGGACTGCCACCAACTGAATAATTTCATTAAATGTCATAATTCAAATGCTGCTGATTGAATACTTTCATTCTACTGTTGTCATTCAACTAAAACTATGAATGAAAACTACCAAATGATTCATCTGGTATCAAATAAAATTCAACACTACCCATTTGCAGTAATTATAACGTGATGATGTGTCTGGCATGCAGGTTTCAGGTATATTATAATAATAATTATAATAAGACATTAAGAACATATGATATGTATAGTTAGAAAGAAACGTTGTCCAAGTATGCTATATTTTATCAAAGATTATTCTTTAAAAACTAACAAGACAAAAATACATAGCAACATATGAGTATCAAAAGCAAGGGGAGGGGAGTTTTCCGCTGATAATAGTTTCTGTTTATGTCCTTATTACAAACATAAATCAATTATAAATGTATTAAATTCAAACTTACATTGGTCCTTTTATCAAACGAAGCTGGCACAAGAACATGCTGAGGAGCATTCTCATCAGCAATAAGCGGGTCTTGCTGGCTGCGGTGAACGAGATGGAAAGTTACCGCATTTTTACGATCAATAAATTTCTTTGATTTCGGCTGCAACAGCAAAGCAATATGCAAGATGGTTATTTCTAACCTAAAACTTTCGTCAGTCTCAAAACTAGTATGTCTTCATTTTATTACTACTAGTCACAATTACTCAACAAATGTTTACTCACACACCATTGTGTCCCAAAGAAATACCACACATCTACACGCAGAATTTTTATTTTGTCAGTTACTGACACAGTTTACCATATGCAACCTCATAAAAACCAAAGACAATAGATAATACCAACGATAGACAACCTGACTAAGACCACAAGTCACGACGACCATTAATACCGTCATTTCAATTCATCCGAAAGATGTCACTACAGATGAGACTTCAGGTCCTCATGGCGGCGAATATGATGATGACTGTCTTCAGTAGTTGTTTATCATAGAGGCAACAAGCACATCCAAAACGTCTGACAACTTATAAACTTCAGGACTACATGGTGCACCAGCCTAAAAGACAGTCATATTCTATGTCACTCTTAATAATTGATG
>NW_019060346.1:1480863-1520959 GCF_000696155.1 Zootermopsis nevadensis | reverse complement strand
GATTTTCTTTTGAATGTAAAATACTTTGAGTTTCCCTAGAAAATAATTCCATATAAGTAAGTAAGAAAAGAATGGACAGCAAGAATGTAAGGCCTTGATCACAAGCAAATGTACACATAAATGTTAGAATCAGTTTATACAAAATGATCCACTTATCAAAAATATATACACACCATAAAGAGGTCCCAAAATTACTATCAAGAAGGTAATAAGATTTTTAGGGAAAGGACTCTCTTTACAAGCACAAAAACAAAATATTTGATTGAAGAGGGGTATAGTCCAGTGCTATGTATAAAAAACACAATATCAGTGATGATACCTTCTGTCTGCCTTCGCTTCTCATGACATATTCACATAAAATGAAACAAAGCAACAAACGTATATAGTTTTACTTCAATTGTAATTTATATTTATTCAACTTCATTTCTAATAAAAGAAGTACAGTTTTAAAATGTAAACAAATGCAACATGTTTCATCAATTTGATTCTCATCAGCTTACTATGAAGCATGTTCCCAGCCTTTATTATAAACAATGATAAAAAGATTACTACCCAACAATCAAACTGACACTGTGCCACTATAAGAAGCAAACGTTTGAAAGCTCCTAGTATAATCAAGTTTCAGAAGAATAAAATTGTAGATAGTATGTAATGGGACTTAAATTGTGTTTGTAGCTTTTAATTGGCAGAAGCTGGCAGTGAGCTTGATGGAACATTATTATTCATAGAAACCAGACAAGAGCAAATTCTAACACAGTATTTTTTTTTTTTATTACAAAAATAATGATACAAGAGAGAAGAATCAGAACAAAGGTAAAAGCAGAAGGCCATTGAAAGAGGACATAGAATTCTGGTTATACCCATAAAGAAGAGACAAGCATAGTACATATATTACCTCTGTTTATTCTAACAGCTACTCCGATTCTTCAGTCTTACACCAACAGTTTTTAACAACAGTAGAAAGATGTTTATTAAGCATCCATTATTAATTTTTTTACAGACCAAATTTCTCAAATATGTACACAAAACATGTCTTTAATGTTTATTAGCCATGCAGGAATGGCTTATATGTGGTCCAGCTCGCTGTGTGTCATGCATAAGAATTCATACCTCCAGGTACAATGAAAGTTCAAGCAGCTCAACAGTCCAAATTCAGTTATCTAAGTATTTTTTAACAATGATCATTGTCATATCAATAAAAATCCAACCATGGATTCAAAATGTGACAATATGTATTTCTCTGCAAGGTACAAAAACATGTGAAAGAAGTTAAGTGTAAGAAGCGGTTTAACATTATCTGAGTATCCTTCAAAAGTTACAACAAATACAGTAAAAGTACAGCTGTCCCACCATACACCATGTAGGCACTTGGGGGGAGAGGAGTTTATAGCTCCTGCTAATTCTTGACCTCAGCACTAGATGGTGAGTGGTCAGCATTACGCCCTGGCCACACTTTACCCCCAGGAAAGGACCCTGGTACCCATTGGATAAGAGGCTGGGTGGGCCCCAGAACAGGTCTGGACGCAGAGGCTAGCGGAAAAATCCTCTGCCCTCGTCAAGGATCAAACCCAAGTCGTCCAGTCCATAGCCAGTCACTATACTGACTGAGCTATGCCAGCTCATGCAATAAATACAGAAGTGTGCAAAATTATGAACCAGTTTTATTCACAAACAGATCTGAAGGTTCTGTACATTTCTACTGGATTAGGCCAAAGAACATAAAAAATAAACATTGTCTTTGAACACTCAGATATGTCTGCACATTAAAATGTTCAAATCTCATATGATAATACAATGTTCCCTCTCCCTATATATGTAGATTAACTTAACTACTAATTTAAACAGCACATAATTATTTAGCTGAGATGGGGCAAACATCTGATGAACAATTAGTAATCTTACATTAATCCAACTTAAAATGTTCTTTACATAGATATTATATTTAGAGCCCCCCCAAAAAACTTTTTATAATAAAAAAGTATCATCTCTCATTCAACAGAAAAATCTCATACAGTGCTCAATAGCGAGTGTACCTATAGACAGATTCACATTTTGAATATGGAAGTAACTGTAAAAAGTGAAATAATATCACTGCAATCTGAAACATCTGTTTTTGTTCAATGGTCAAGGACTGTAATACCATTACAAATTCTTGGTCATACTACATTACTGCTATCTTCCTTATAATACAGACATTAAAATTAACAGTGAAAACATTTACAAGTTGAAGTATTTTTTAGACAATAACACACATATCTGAACAATACATGGAAGCAATAATTACAAACACAGACTTTTCTGAACATTACATGCTCTGTAATTTCTATTTTATGAAATTCATCTTGACAGAATTTTGTAATTTTGTATTAACTCCTCGCTGTTAGTGAAAATAAAAGTCGGATGGCTATGTGTTAGCCAATAACCCATCCTACTGCCAGTGTTTAAAACACACCATATTTAATTTATACATATTTTAATAGAACATTCTTGCATTCAAAATTCAAATGTGTAAGACCATGACTGCCCTCTACAATGATAAACCCAAAACTATATCAATATATTGACTAACAGCCAATAAAAATCTATATTACAGTACATGATACTTTTTAGTGGAACTGTTAAATCTGTAATGTACAATGTACTGTTCTGCCCAGCATAAGATCTGTTGTTTATAAAAGTGAAGCGATTAATACACTTGACACATAAAAATAAAAACCTCATAAGAAGTATTTCAAGACAACTTTTTAATCTTCTTACTTGAAGAGAACAAGAATTATATAGCATCCACAATAACATTTATCACATTTGTAATATACCTTATAAATTATACTTACACAACTGCAATATCCTTCTCTGGTTATGGAATATGTTCACCTAAGAAACTGAAGGCGACAGGAAGAGCAATAAAGAGTAATAAAATTTTCCAAAAATTCATGCAGATATTATGATGATAAATCACAAATATGTGGTATGTGTACATTTTGTATTGCTATATAGCTTCTATTTGCAAATATTTGTGAATCTATCTACAGGAACCTCACACAGAATGTTTCTATTTCAGATACAGATAAATACTGATAGTGCAATACTGTGAAAAAACAGACAATATCAAATCCCAACACAAAACATCTTACAGGAAATCTGTTAAGTCTTAAGATGATTTAAAACTGAAGCAGAATGTAAGTTTGAAGCTCTGGTGATGTTACATTTCTTCTTTGTCCACTAAATCAGATAGAGTATATTACTCCAACAAATGCTTTTCTGTTATTATTTATAATACTGTTCTAGCACAGAATATAGCAGTTCTGTACTCCGCATGTGGCCTGTCACCTTGTTATTTACAAACTGATTATTCACACATACTTCTCTATTAGTAACTTATATGAACACCCATCCAAATGTATTCTTGTCACTCTGTGCTAATAAATTATATCATTTAACTAAATTTATTTTCATTTCAATCATATCTTCATTAAGAATGATAAGAAATAAAGAATTTAAAACCTGATTGCGCATTAATCTTTATCATACAACAATAAGTAATATGAAGCCCCTGGATCAACAATTTTAATTATTTGCTACTGTGATGAACAGGTTGCTGGATTATGCGTAAACCGTGTCACGGTAATAAAAGTTAAATATAAAATATTCTTTTTTGTGATTCTATTAGTAAACATCAGGAACACCACTAGTAAGTCAACTATACATAAACACTTTATCAAACATATTGTGTGTCGAGGAAGGATTTGAAATTTTACATACAAATGAACTGTACCTTCAAAAACCATTTCTTGTATATAAGTAAAAAAGAATACTAAAACATATTCTGAAAACAATCTAGAAGGGTGCAAATGCAAATTATCAAAGAAACTAAATGTTAAAATGATACAGAACTAAATAAAAAGTTGTCAGTGGAACCACGGTTCCGGAGAATTTGACGTAAATACATCTATACGGAAAGGAAGTTTATATATTGGCTTTATTCTAAATTTTTCCTTTATACATCCTTTACAATTGAGATAATTTTGATTAAGACATTGCTTATTTAACTTGAATTAGTTACGCTTAAGATGGGTCTGTGGTAGCTGAATGTAATGTAAGGTAAGGTAATGTAATGTAATGAAATGTTTTATAGGTAACAACAATGCTGAGTAAACAGATGACGTTTCCTAGGTAACAAAATTGCCGAGTAAATAGATGTTCCTTAGTAGGTAACAACAATGCTAAGTAAACAGATGACGTTTCCTAGGCAACAATAATGCCGAGTAAACAGTTGACGATTGCTAGGTAACAATAATGCCGAGTAAACAATTGACGTTTCCAAGGTAACATAACAATGCAGTTACACTTTTTCGTTTCACTTTTTGCCGAATGACACTGACCTGAAAATATAGACGTATTTACGTCAAAGAAAAGTTGTCACCAAGAAAGAAAACACATGAATAGAATTCACTCCAAAGTCATGTACTTTTTAAGTGTATGAAGAAAATATCTTTATGCTGAAACAGGCAACCTGGTCAAATAATGATAGTACAGCAGTTTAGTTGAATACTGCTTGTCTGTTCTATTTAGAGGTACTTTAGTTGCAGATCATTATGATGCTTTGATGACACATTAAAGATCATAGCTTCCAAGCCCTTTTGCAAGGAAACTTCTTTGCTCCAAAGAGGTACCTTACTGGAATATTAAATGTCCACACATATTAAAAAAATGACCATTTTGTTTCATATATGCAAAATTCCTAATAACTTGTTAGTAAATCTAATCTATGCACAATTTACATTCTTTTGTATAAGGTTTAAACCTTTCACAGTGAATGAATGCAATCAAATCCTCTCTGAATATCAGCCATGTAAAAATAGAGTATCCAACATTTTGGAAACAAACGATGGCAGTCAGGTTATCAGTCATCACAGCCCATGATGCTTAACCTGGACAATCCAGGGTGCTATCATTGATCCTTCCATTGTATTTTGACTACCCCATTTTGATGAAGCAGCTGGGTTCCAGGATCAACTTAGACTAAATTTCATATTTCTATTAAAGTTATCAAAACAGAGCCAGATTCTGATGGCCTCTTTCATAAAGCATTTGATCACTGACTTGTATGGAACTAATGCCAGTTTGTAAAGAACATGCATGGAACATATTCGAGCCAGACATGTCAGTAGTAGATAATCCCGGCCTGACTGCCTTCCTACTTGGTTTGCTCTCAGACAAGGAAACTCAGCTCCATGAACTTCTTCTTCTTCTTAAGGTGCTGTCTCCGAACAGAGGTTAACTATCATCAAGGCAATTCGTATTTCACTGAGTTACGATTTCTTGCCGTAATGATTTTGACTAGGGATAATAATGAGGTAGTTTCCTGTGGCTTTCCTCATCACAGTATCATAGCCAGTTAAATCAAGATGTGATTACCATCTGTGAGTATCTGGAGTCGAGCCTTTAGGGAAATCATTCTTCAATACCCTCGGCCCAGTAATACATAGCTGCTGCCCTATGTTATCTACCGTAAACCTGGTAGAGGGACCTTTACAGGTTGCTCCCCCCCCCACCCCCCCGAGGCAAGGGGAAGCCGGAGTTCGCGTGGGCAGGGGCACTCACTTCCCTGAAGTAGGACAGTCTCCGAGGAGAGTTCCTACCCGCTACCTCACTCCATGAACTGTTGTGTATATAAATACAATGGGCAGTTGCAGCACTCATTACATTAGTCAGTGATGACTGAGGCAGAGACTGTCTCCATAACATTGCATACTAATCCCATTCTTATAAGGATCACTGCATGAGAAAACTTCTTTGCACAGTTTAATAATGACAAAATGCTATATGAACCTATTTTTATAACCATAAATTCCAAAATATGAAATCAGTCAGCAAGTAACTTACTGCCATGTGTGGGATATTATACAACCAATAACAACAAATCAGCCCACCAACCACAACAATCCTTGAACAAAGGTACATCATCATAAAAGGTGAGAGAATATTTATAATGGAAATCAGAAGCAATGCGAGTCACTCAGAGCAGCAAACCCTTTGCCACATTCAATGTAAGAAATACAACACATAAATTAAGCCAAAACACATACTAGGGCATACATATTACACCACTTCATTTTACCTGATGTTATATATGTATGTGAAACCTGGGCTCCTACATTAAGGGAAGAACACAGATTGAAGGTGTTTGTGAACAGGGTGCTGAGAATATTTGGGAGCCTATAAACAAACAAAAACATATGTTAAAATTTTCAATCATGTTATAAGTTAAAGTGAAGTATAAGAGCACCTTAAATGATACAGCAGAGGAAGTCTAAAGCCTGACTTAGAATTTCTGATCAATTTGTTCATTTAAGTGGGCACTTTAAGTGCTCTAATTACTGTCTTGTCTCATTCTGATATCAGGTTTCATATTAATACTAAATAACCCCCCCCCCCACACACACACACACACACATATGGATAGTTAAATAAATTCATATAAGTTTAGGAGTGAAGGATGTTTGAGAGCCAGAAGCAAACTTTTTCAAAAATAAAGTAAATTAAATAGAGCTGTACATTTTTTAATGTGATCTGAAGACCTACTCAAAAGATCAGTTTCAGACTACAGAGGATATTACTGACAGGTGGGCAGGCAGATCGGCATTTGCAGGAACACTTGTATGTAGTTACATATGAGTAACGTAATCTGAACAAAACTAAACAGATTCAAATAAAACTGATGACAGTTTGGTTTACACCCAACATTCTCTTTTACTTATGAGCTTCTTTGTTAAACATGCAGTGACTCCAAGTTTGCAACAGAGGTGAAGACAATAATGATCACAATGATTAATTCAAATCTGCACTGGACAGCTGGATAACAGACAATCCTGAATGTTAATTCAGATTATGGAATAATTATGTATGTGGATGGGTTAAATTTCGGAGAAAATTCAAGATACAAAATGGAAACAATGCAAATCAAATTTCTGGAAAGCAACTGCTTAAATTAAAAAGTATACTGAAACTCTGCTATTTAATGAGCGTATGTTTGAACCAATACAATAATACACACATAATAATACCACATGAACTATATAAGCTGATGTGTTATTTCACAAAAAAGAATTACTTTATCATTTGTAATACCATCACCAGTGACACATGTCCTAAGCAACCCATACTGTTACTGTCTCTGATTATGTCTAACTTATAAATACAGAAAAAATTGTGCTATTTCAATCTGTCACAATTATTTTTTCTACCAAGGCAGCCAAAATTTATTTTTGGAAAACATTTACTTTTAAAGAAACAACCATTTGATCTTGAATAAATTCTTATGGTAATCACATCAATTACTGCAACAGCATAGTGGAATGTGAGAAATAAGCATGCAAAGATTGTAACAACATACTCTACTAGCCTCTCCATTTTATGTATGCTCTTTTATTTCCACAAATATTACATAAAAATAACATTTTATGGGTGAGGATGAAATATGTACCAAGCAGAACTTAACATGTACCATGAGATTGCTTCCCATCATGTATCTAACAGAGCTGTCCACCTGGTGAAGAAAGAACAATAATTTAATTTCCTAATGTTCTTTTACCTCTATGCCACCTTTGTTGCTGTTGGGGTAGTAGAACTGGGTGATGGCGCATCTTCAAACTGGGCTGTGGTTGGTGGTGGTGAAGCAGCAAGGGGTGGGATGGAGTGCCTCTCTCCTGTATCCCCTGACTCACCAAGGGACGTCCCTTCTCGACTAGTCCTACCACGTCCCCGTGGGAAACGATCTGGTGGTGGCACTATGGGAATAGCACTTCTCTGCCGTTTCTGCGTAATTGGACGAGGAACTATATTCTGCTCTTCCGTATTGTAGTATGTAATACCTCCTTGTGGCTGATATAACTCAGCTGGAGGTGGTCCTGGAGTTGGCTAGACAGAATAAGTGGAATTAAAACAAAGTACATGTTCCAACTGCCTACAACATGGAAGGTATGACATGAAATTCTTATTTATTATCAAACCAGTAAAGAAGCCAGACTACAGAACAGCAGTTCCCATCTCCCACAGGCTCCTTAAATTGAGAACTTCCCATTTCAAAAGAAAGGCACTAACAAAACTTTCTGAATTGAAAATGTAAATATTTAACTAATTTGATCGAAACAGGCTCATTGATTGTTCAGCTTGTCAAGAAATTCCATGATTTTGATGAACACCAAGGTTCATTACTGTGTTCACCAGTCCCTATCCACAGCCAGATGAATCCAATCCACACCCTCCAATCCTGTTTCTTTAAGATTCATTATAAATTCTGCTCAGATTTCTTCTTTGAGGCTTGCAAGTAATGGTAAATGCGTCATGATATATCGATAAACGTAATCTAGTGAAAGGTTGCTTATGCATCAAAATTGTTCATAATAATGTTACAAAGACAAGCATCTGTGTTCTACAGCAGGAGACAGAAACAGAATGAACTAACTTTCACTCATGTTCATACGGCCGAGAAAAATGTTTTTACAACCTAGCATATGTCTGCCCCAGTGCAGATTTCAAGCACTACTTTTTCACCCTTAATCTAAAGCTTAAAAAAGTATCAACAAAAGATAAAACTGGGAATTATTTAATAAATCCAATAATAATTATACAATGCAGAAAACTGAGGGAAGTTTTCAAAAATAAAATAGTAATCTGACAAAATTCACATCCTGAAAATCTGACTTATAAAAAAAAAAGTTCCATTTTAGGCAGGGAAAATGTTAGTTATGTGGTACACTCACTGAAAATGAACACTTCCAACAGACATTCCCTTTTTTACATTAGGTGTTTCACAAATTGGCATATTCCACAAGAATATTGGTACTGATCATCTTAAGCAAAATCAAAATAACAGTAATAACAAATCTACTAGGAATGAATACTCAAGATGTTTAAAAATGTGTAATTTTTATTAAACTAAAAGTGCTCCATTTCTTATAATACATGCAGCTTACCACAGCTGTATATCCCTGAAATGCTGTGTACGTTGGCGGGGGACCTACGTAATTCATAATAGGTGTACCTGGTGTAGGAGCAGGGATGAATGTAGGAGGAGCACCAGCCCCAGGGGGCAATATGCGAGGGGGTGGAGGACCTACAAAAGTTGTTGTAGGTGATGGAAATGGGGCAGCATAAGCTGGGGCAGGGGGGTGAGCATGAGGGGGCAACAGCTGAAGTGGTGGTGTCCCTGCCGACTGTGGATGCTGCGGGGAATCACCATAAACTGGCTGCTGTGTCATGTAACCTGCTGGAAAACAAAGCAAAACAAACGTACGTTATTAAAAATGTTCCTTCTGCAACATCCAATGAGTGTTGTCTATCATACTTATTTACTTGTACAAAAACAAAAGTCACACAATAGCCAATAAGAAGCATAAAAACATTCTTGCAATGATAACATCAATTCATATAGTTAAATATCATTTCTCACTTCATACATACATAAAGATTATATATTTTTTAATCAAGCTATGAGAACACACTCTTTAATTCCAGGACCCTACTGTAACATCGCAGTTGCTCCACACAGCTCACATGGTGGCCATGATTGTATTACTGACGATAAAATTGAAACATCTAAAGGTTGTGTGACCTCAAGCTGTCCGAAAATCCAACAACTGGTTCAGAAGTTGCAGACACACAGACACCATATAATCTAAATCAAAGTCATTACACACTCTTGACACAGTATAAAACTTGATCAACCTTTGAACCTCCTGGTAAGGTATGTTTTTCCTTCTCTTCATATGATGCTGGTAATTTTGCAATAACAAAAAGTTAAGGACAGATACATTTATTACTCGTTCAGATAAAATTAAGTGCCATTCTCTGGCACACAATTTTCTCACGTTTTTGTAACAATTCAAATTTGCATGTTACATCTGCCCAGTGAGAAAAGATTCATTAGCATTTGTTTTGAATTTCAGACATGACATATGCACTAAAACTAATATAAACATTTTAATGTGATCAAACAATTCAGGGAGTCGGAATTACTAAATTCTTGGACTTCATCCATCGTCTGGTATTAAAACAAACACAATGTTTCGGAAACCGGATCTGTTTTTGTCCTCATGTGAGAAGAAAAAAGTAGTTATGATCTGACAGTTTCTTTGAGGGTAGTTTCATAATTTTTGTTTGAGGGCTCAACTGTTGATCCATAAATGAATTCTACATCAAAGTTTCTGGATTGGGTCTTTTTGGTTTGATGTATTTATTTTTTAACTTTCTTTCCTATCTTAATTTTAGGTCTTATAAATTTCCACAATTTCTACTGTAATTTTTTCTGTTCTCCTGTTGACTAAACCTGATCTCAGGTACTTATATAGATGCAATCATATTGACTTTGGTTGCCCAGTGACTGAGGTTAGCACTTTCTAACAGACCCAACTGAGTAGGTGCCCCTTCCACTTTTTACCTGAAGATGGAAACAGATCATTTTCCAAATGTTGTGTTCTTGTGATTACCAGCTGATGGACAAAGTCCAAGAATTTAGTAATTGCATATGTAACACACCATAATCAGAACCCTTTAGAATGCCACAGAGTATATTATAAGTTAGTTACTAAAGCTGATATAACACACGGTTCTTCCAAATTCGAGAAACCTGATTTGTTAGTTTCTAACTCACCAGCAGGCTGAAAATAGGTTGAGGCATGGTCCGGCTGTGTGTAGACTGCTCCTGAACATGGTCGTATCGTTGAGTAGCGCTTAGGATGGTTTGTAGCACAGTCGCTACTCTCTAACTCACCAGCAGGTTGGTAGTAAGCAGTAGTGGGAGGTGGCTGGGTATACGTTGCTCCAGATTCAGGCAGCGACCGTTGGCGTAATGATGAGTAGCGTTTGGGACGGTTGCTACCACTGTTATCTTGTTGATGCTGCTGATGTTGCAATCTAGGTGGCACCACAATCTGCTGCCTCCGCTCTGCACCTGGAACTCCACCCTGTGACTGCTGGAGCTGCTGCTGATTTTGGTGGTGGTACTGTGGTTGTGCATTACCAATTTCTGTGCAACATAAATATATGAAAGTCCACTATAATGAGAGTCCATAGCAACCATAAAGGGTTTTAAAAATGGTGTGTTACATTCAATATTGATGTTTCCTTTTTAAAAAAATTAAATCCATCATTCAATATACTAAAATAGAGCCACAACAGGGGCAGAGCAAGCCCCTTAATCAATATTGTTTAATTTTAGTGTGCCAAACAATGGATTTGGCGGGAGGGATCATAATACCTAAAAATTTCCAATATAAAAAATATTCATTACAACTGATCACAAGACTTGATGTACAATAATCTGTCCAGTATCAAAAGCATTTGTTAACACGTATTTTACAGCAAGTAAATAATCAGATGCAAGCAAATTATAAATGTCATGCAGACTGTCCAAAAAATACCTTTTTACTTCCTTAACCATCAAACATAATTCAAGGAACAAAAAATAAAACAAAGATACACATTTAGAATTTTCATTCATGAGGTTTCACATGTACAGCTTTTGTAACGCTGCAAATATTATGGTGATATATTTTCACCTGAACATGTTCAAGCACTTCTGACTGAATGTTACAGCTGAATGGTTGAAACTCCTGTTCCACATTTGGGAGGTCCTTGGTTCAAATCTTGGACTGAAGTATGGCTATTCTGAAGTTTTTCAGTGTTTCTCAAACCCTCCAGGCAAATCATAGGACAGTACCTTAAAATCAGCCATGACCGTTTCCTTCTGCATCCCTTCCAATGCATTATTCATTAATCAACCTATCATTCGACACTGTATAATCTGAGTTACTAACAGAATTGCTAAATAAACACATATGGTCTTAGAAGCTGCCATGGTCTTGTGTTTTAATGTTTCAAGTCTACATGCCTCAAGGTTCCATATACAACCACTTTTAGATATCCAAAGCAAACAAAGTCAGATGTTAAAGAATGCAACCAAACACATCTGTGACATAAAGTAGGATAAAAAGAAAAAATCTTTGGCCAAATCAATCACTAAATTCTTCACCACAAGTGCACGAGTGAACAGCACTTTACACCTAAAGAAATTTTTGGCCACTTTTCACATCACTCAGCTGGATCAATCCTTGTATTCCTGTAATCTGACTCCTAATTTTATAAGTTACACGCATTTGAGATTTAATTGTTCTAAACACATGACTTCCATTTTTACAACCAATAAACAATGCAAAAAAAAAGTGACAGTGGAACCACGGTTCCGGAGAATTTGACATTTCCTAGGTAACAATAATGCCGAGTATATAGATGACGTTTCCTAGGTAACAATAATGCCGAGTATATAGATGACGTTTCCTAGGTAACAATAATGCCGAGTATATAGATGACGTTTCCTAGGTAACAATAATGCCGAGTATATAGATGACGTTTCCTAGGTAACAATAATGCCGAGTATATAGATGACGTTTCCTAGGTAACAATAATGCCGAGTATATAGATGACGTTTCCTAGGTAACAATAATGCCGAGTATATAGATGACGTTTCCTAGGTAACAATAATGCCGAGTATATAGATGACGTTTCCTAGGTAACAATAATGCCGAGTATATAGATGACGTTTCCTAGGTAACAATAATGCCGAGTATATAGATGACGTTTCCTAGGTAACAATAATGCCGAGTATATAGATGACGTTTCCTAGGTAACAATAATGCCGAGTATATAGATGACGTTTCCTAGGTAACAATAATGCCGAGTATATAGATGACGTTTCCTAGGTAACAATAATGCCGAGTATATAGATGACGTTTCCTAGGTAACAATAATGCCGAGTATATAGATGACGTTTCCTAGGTAACAATAATGCCGAGTATATAGATGACGTTTCCTAGGTAACAATAATGCCGAGTATATAGATGACGTTTCCTAGGTAACAATAATGCCGAGTATATAGATGACGTTTCCTAGGTAACAATAATGCCGATTAAAGGCGATGTTCCCTAGGTAACCATTGTTATCGGATCTTACACAGTTTCCTGTCACTTACTCGTTATACTTTTTTGCGGAATGACCCTTCCGTATAGACGTATTTACGTGAAAAATAAAAAAGTGACAGTGAAATCACAGTTCCGGAGAATTTGACATTTCCTAGGTAACAATAATGCCGAGTAAACAGATGATGTTTCGTAGGTAACAATAATGCCGAGTATATAGATGACGTTTCCTAGGTAACAATAATACCGAGTAAACAGATGACATTTCCTAGGTAACAATAATGCCGATTAAAGGCGATGTTCCCTAGGTAACCATTGTTATCGGATCTTACACAGTTTCCTGTCACTTACTCGTTACACTTTTTTGCGGAATGACCCTTCCGTATAGACGTTTTACGTCAAAAGACCAATGAAAAACACAAACTGCAAACATCGTTACAACCCTACAGTGTAATCAACAGTAAGTCACAGCAAAGTTTTTCACAACCATTCACTTTCCCACAGTCAGTCTCTCCTTTGGGCCTTATCTACTACAGTACTCAAATGTCCATATCCATGTAATCTGCAAGACTGACAAATGTATTTTCATAATTTCACATCAGTAAATTTTTGTTTCAGTATAAATACTCCTTGGATCTGTTTAAGTTTGTAATAAAACCAAACAGTACCACCAACAATAATAAATTTAAAACAGTACCAGACTTACACATACATTATACTTACTGCTGTTACGCTGATTGTATTCTCTATGTACCTCATCTTGAGGTTTACTTGCCCCCTGGAACGAAGATGAAGGAGCATCAGAATTTTTATGGTGATGCTGCTGATTTGGTGGGGGAGCAGATTCATTCCCACTATCATGATGCTGCAGTCGCATGGAGTCTGGAGGTAATCTTGTTTCAGATGAACTTCTAGCGCTACCTCGGCCTTTCATTACACTCCCAGGAACAATATCCATCCCACTGCTTCTGCCTCTACTTCTACCACGACCACGTCCCCGACCTCCTTTCAGTCCAGCATCTGTAAAGGGGCCATCGCGAGTATCCCGATGAACTCGTCCGCCTGCTGATGAGTTTGAGATACCACCAGTCTCTTCCACACTGTTTGAATTATTACTATTTGTGCTGATTTGAGCCCTACAACACAATAAATGTTATAACTGAGGGGCAGTTTACAGTACTGAAACAACAATGTTGTAGTTTAAATGAATTATCAGTACACAATTAAATCTACATTACAAACCAGAAAATCAGTACTTCCTGTGTGATCACAGGCAAACATATAGATCATTAATAAGCATAACAGTACATGCTTATTTATTTATTTAGTGTTCTGTCTGACGACAGGTCCATATGAACAGGATCCTTCCATCCTTTTCTCGGACTGGGACCTGTTCATATACGTTCTTGGCAGATGATCCAGAAGTGGTTTGCCATTGCCTTCTTCTGTGTGTGAATGGAGTTATAGTTGGGATGCCACGGAGAAACCGGGGAAGCCCCCGGAGGAAAACTCCATGTAGTACATGCTTAGACTACTTATTTTAAGCAATATGTAAACCTGGTGTGAAATTTGGCTTTTCATCCCATGGGAAATGCATAAAGTAATGTTATTTCAGAATACAGTGGTGAGGAGAATACAGTGTCTTTACATTTTTCTGGGGTGTGATGAAACACAGTGTAAAGAAGATTTCTGTCTTCTGGATTGTTGCACTGTATAGTATGGTCGATGTTAACCAACGATGAATCACCCTGATGACGGAGGCAGTATGACCTCTGAAACGTTGGTTAACATCGACCAGACTGCACAGCGCAACAACCCAGAAGACAGAAATCTTCATACTCACCGCTGTGAAAACCTCAAATTATACAAACACAATGTAAATTGTTGAAATCATAAATTGCAGAACTGCAGAAAGCATAGTACTCGCCTTCACCCTTAATTGGAATGCTTAGCAAATTATGAATGTAAATTTCTAAGCAATGTATAAACATTTGTACAACTTATAATTATCAAAAATTAAAAATATACTGTATCATGATTCAAGTTATGTCTTGTATCAAACATATCTTTCCTTCTGTGTTGCCATCATGCCTTATCAAACTCACAAATGTGAACAAACAACTGCAGTGCATGTAGCAGGCACAGCTAAAATAATAAGAATAACAATAATGGCTACCTTGAAACAACCACATATTATAAACTAAAAGGTAATTTCAAGATGGTGCCTTACTCATCATACTAAGTAGCCAACAGATGAAAGAAGTTGATCAGTCACAGAAAAATGGTGAAAAACCCGGGAAATTCAAACAAAATGACATATTTTCAGATGGAACTAAAGTAATTCAAATGGTAGTAAAATCAATGGGACTAGAAATTATGAAAAATAGGGAAAATGTATATATTGGAAAGGAAAATATAAGGTTTAACTGTACTTGGAACCAAGAGGGAAGAAGTATCTGGAGGCTGGAGTTTCATGGAATGTACTCTATACCAAATATCGGGAGGTTAAAATCAAGGAGGATGAGATGGGTGGGGCACAAAGAACATGTGGGAGATGACACACAATTTTGGGTGCATAACCTGAACAGTGGAAATTACTTGGGAGACTGAGGCATTGATTAGAAAATCTGAAGAAGAAAAAATATATAAGGGTGTACACTGGATTCAACTGGCTCAGAGTAGGATTCAGTAGGCTTTTATGAACACAATAATGTATCTTCAGATCTGATGAAAGGTGGAGAATTTTATGATCAGCTGAGTGACTATCAGCTTTCCAAGGTCTGTGCTCCATAATGTTACATAGTT
Organism: Zootermopsis nevadensis; assembly: GCF_000696155.1. Next base: position 1,505,177 of record NW_019060346.1, on the reverse strand, counting down.
CTAGTGAACATTCAATCAAACTACCACTAATTTAAAATCTAAACATTCTTTTGGAATAATTATTTCACTGATTCTTCTGCTACTCAGCCACTCATCCCAGTGTCTATTAATCAATAAAATAAAACACTGTTAACTAATAATTATATTCATGTAGAGAGTGGATCAATAAATTCTACAAAAATGTTCAAGTGGTTTCAGTCTTTAATGTAGGATTAATTACAGTCAAATTCATCTTTTATTTCAGACTTGGTAACTACTTGTAATGGAATTGCAAGATAGTCTGACATCACTTCCTACAAATTTGGACTATTAATATCTTCATTATCCTTACTTTTAACAATATCAATACCTGCTCAGTGACTCCTGATTTCCTGAATGCAGGATATGATGAGACTCAAATTCCAGTGGAGGGAAGGCATCCTGATGAGATTTTGTATTACTACTTCCTTCTTCCTTGTTGTTTTTTCTACCACTCATAGTCCGATTACTGTAAGTTGAACCATGTACAGTTGGATTTTGATCTACAGAATTGCTAGTATTCTCAGAGTTATCTTGTTTGTTATTTGTAAGCGGTGGAAATTCTTCTTGACGTTCTGAATCAGAATTTTGAGTTTGATTGGTCCCTCTCTGTCGTCCACCTTGTCGTCCTCCTCTTGCAGATGTGACAGACACCTGGGGTTTATTGTATGCATCTTCATCTTCCCAATTTCTTGTGTACTTATTCGGACCTCGCCTAAAAAGTTACCAATAGTAAAGTCAATGAACCATGAACAACCTATTATATTATGAAATTAAAAAAATTAAGACTCTATATAAATTCACTTGGCAAATAATGTATGTAAATAAATGAGATAAAAATGGTAATAAAATTAATTTTGTCCCGCGCCGTAGCAGCATGGTCTGAGGCATCATGCTTTGGACCGGTGATACGGAATGCGCGCTGGTTCGAGTCTCAGGGAAAGAAATTTCTCATAAGATTTTTCGACCGGTGTATGGGACCGGTGCCAACCCAGCATCGTGAAGAAATTCAGGAGCTACAATGAGTAGGGTAATCCGGTCAGGAAAGCTAGCAATGGCTGGGAGTTCATCATGCTGACTACACGTCACTCTGTATCTGGTTGAATGATCGTTCACCTCTGCTTAGGCATGTGAACGTGAGGCCAGCAGCCAGCTAGTCGTCTTTGGCTCTCAGAGGGCTGTTACGCCACGGATTATTATTATTAATAAAATTCATTTTGGCACACACAAACCAAGGTTACAGAAGTATGCTGTGTGGTACTCACCCCCAAAATTTGTACAGACTTTTCATATGTATATAAAGGGGACTTTCTGCATTTACTTTATGGATAAGAAAATTAGTAACAGCTGTAATGACAAGTGGCCACAAAGAAGATTCAAACACATGATCTCCCAATTAAACAACAAACATATTATACTATAAATTTAACCCTTGGTAATTATTTCAACTGCACTTATTACTTACATAAAGCTTCCCCATTTATGGCCTTCATAATTACTTAAGTTGCACCCACTACTTACACAAACCTCCTCAGATTCTACCAAGTCAACTATGAATCACATAAAGAAGTTACCCGTATCTCCTCCTCCTCCGAGCACGCGGAGGGCCCTCTTCATTACGGATGTCATAGCCATATATTTCAATCAATTCTTCACGTGATTTAGGTGCCTGTTCATCCTCATTATAGCGATCGTGACTCCATCGATTTTCATGTTCACGCCATACTTTCTTTGCTTTAGAATCGCTACTTCCTTGACCTTCTTTAGATACACGGTCTGCTGGTTCCTTCTCATTTGTTTCACCAGTACTCCTGCCAACAATTAAAATGTTATATTTGAAACACATATCTATATTAAAAATTGCCAATATGTAACATAGGTGGCATGATGAAATCAAAAGATTCACAATTCAATTTACATACCTTCACCTTTCACAGCTGAAGTAAACTATGGGGACGCACAACAAAAATCAATTTTGAGCTGTGGTAACAATTAAAAATTCCATGTTACTTTCTGTGCTTTAACAGGGAAGATGACAATAATACATATATTTATAAATTTGAATACCAATGTTATTCCATGAAAGTAGCTAATAAATCCTTAAAACATGTACAAAAGTTTAAACAATTGGGAATGATGGTAAAAAATCAAAACTGAATTTATATAGAAATTAAGAGCAGATTAAATGTGAGTAATGCCTGCTGCTATGCAGTTCAGAATACGTCACCTACCTGCATGTTCTCTACAAATGTAAATATTAAAATATATATAATTGTAATAATGCATTTGTTTTGTATGGGTGTGAAACTTTGTCCCTCACATTGAGAACAAACAATATTTTGAATATCAAAGCCACAAAAGTACAAAGAGACTTTTATATAGCAACTCACACATCCTCGGTAGCTGTTCTATCATCATGCTCGTAGAATGTGCCACGTTTAGGGATATACTGTGGGTTTCTCCGATCTTCATCATCATCCAACTTCTTTTCTTTTGCAGGTATGCTTTCCTGGAATATAAACAGAGTTCAGAAAAATATGCTATGCTTGAAAACATACCAATAATAATAATAAACTCACCAAGTAATTTTCATTAAAAAGTCATTTAATATTAGATTGGTATGAAAAAGAAATTATTCTGAGACATGCATGGAAGTATAACACAAAATATGTCTCCACATGATTGTGATGTAGTAAATAAATTCCCCAGTAAACAAATTCTGTCTTTTGTTGTTGTTGTTGTTGTTGTTATTATTATTATTATTATTATTATTATTATCATCATCATCATCATAACAGTAATAATGATAATCATTATTACTATATTAATACCCCAAAAGGCAACCTAACATCAGAGTAATGATAAAATTGTCCTTGTGCCAAAGCACAAAGATATTAAGGTGAAAACAGGGTATGGAGATAAAAGCCCCATGCATTTTAGACCTTACCACTACACTGATGGTAAGCAGTCTGCTAACATTCTGGATACCTTAGCCCCAAAGTGAGAGGCCCAATAATCACAATAACATAACATAATTGGTCTCGGAATATATAACATTTGTATGGTGGAAATATTTTAGAGTAAATAATTTACTAAAATATTATCAATGAATAATATACAATTTCTGTTTTGGAAAGTCCATCCTTTACTTAATTTTTGTTACTTGCAATTCATTCCTGATAGTTCATGTTACTGAATTTACAAGAGCATATGTAATTTATGCCAGAGTGGAACATACCTACTCATCTTGTAAACAACAGTCATAAAAATATTCTAGAAGAATAATTCCATTATTTCTGATAAACCACCAAACTGTAATGTTGACTTTAATATAATCACTGCCATAGTCTTAAACACTTTTATGGTCTCAAAAGTGCAGATGCCTTGGAGAACTTATTCAAGACTGGTTTCATAATTTTCTACAGTACTTATGTTTTCAGAACTGTTCTTAATGATTAAAGAAACTACAATTTCTCTGTAAACTCACAAAAAAGGACAAGATAACAAACCACAATGTATGTCCCACAGTAGTTATCAGACTCTAGTTGTGGAAGACATCAAGCCACCTCTTAAAGCTCTAATTTAACTTTACAGATAGAAATACCTGACCGTCTCCTTCTTCTCTTTCATACTCTATAATAACACTGTCGTCGTCGTCTTCTTCCTCATCAACAGCAGTTGAATCATCAGATTCTGTATCATCCTCCACAGCTTCATACTCGGACTCCCGTGTACCTTCGGTACTGGCATTCAGATCACCTTCCTAGCAATACAAATTATAATTAAAATCTCAATATTTAAACACTATCTGTACAGTAATCAAACACACAAAAATTTAAATCGGTGATCTCCCGGGCATACGATTTGAACTTTCGACCTTTTTCACATGTGGATCTACATTCAATACAAGGCCTTCTGTACAGCCGTTACATAAATCATTAATACAAGAATATAAACTGTGAATATATTACAGTTTTTAGAGGCAGAATAGATAAGCTGGCTACAACTCTTGCATTCTGTATTATTCTGAAATACTGATTCCGTGTTTCTTGGTGGGCAGAGGAACATGGACGAAATATTCACGAAGAATCCTTTAGCAATTTCATTGTCCTCGTACGAGTCTTCTGACAATTTTTCCGAATCTCCGCAATCCCTTACTTTCCGTCTCCTACCTTTATCCGACATTTTGATTTTAATTATGAGGCATGACCTACGAGTACTAATATTTGCACTGAGAAGTGAACAATTTCCCGCTACACTCACATTTACAACACAACAGGGAGAAATTTCCTTGACATATTTTGTATTCGCTGCTTAGAAGGCCATGCGTCCTAGCTGCGGTTAAACATTTTAAAAGATCTCCAACAGATGTCGTAAACCTTCACACAAATGAACAAACGGCACTTTTATTCTAATTCTGAAAATCGATCTTGCTGCTGTTAGTCGATAGCGATATGCGATATGTCGATTACGTGTTAAATCACTGACTCAGACAAACGTCACTGTTTGACGTCACATCGAATATAATTAAGTAAAGAAAATACTGCGAACTTCCAACTTTGCCAGAACCAATCTCAGTTTTCGAACCCTCTTTTCTGCATTACATTTAATCTTTCAAAGAACAAGAAAGAAAAATTGTACCAACATATTTCCTTTGGGCGGAGTCGTCTAGGGATATGGAGTGCAGAATGATACCACGAAAATCTCTCTTTGCGCACCATACCACAACTTGCTTCTGCGCATGTACCTACGTGAAGGAGCACGAGATTTCCTCCTTTGCCTCTTGCGTCAGCTTGTCATTCGACGCAGAAACGTCGAGGTGAAGTGTTGTGTTGAGGAATTTAGCAGGAATTATATAACCAGGACCACTGTTCAAAGTGCGTGTTAGTTTCTCTGTAAAAGTGGGCGTAACAGCTTGTACAAAACAATTGGGAAACAGTTGCTAGGCATCATTTTCTATCTGAACCTTCCAAATAAAGTGAAGTTTCAAGTGAAGTGTCTTGTTTTTGCGTAGTTTGTGTTGCCGAGGGCGTCACGACGGCTTCTCTACCAGTGTGTTGTTGGGACGAGGACGTTAGTTACTACAGTGATACGGACAGTGAAGCTTCTTCAAATTATTGCGTGGCAGGGTTGTCATCGCAACAAGCATGTTATGTTGGTTACAGAACAATGGATTCACCGCAGATGTATGACAACAATACACATCCTTCAGCTATCAATCCCTCGGACGCTCACGCCATAAATTCCAATAAGAAATCGGTGGTGAATACAAATAACAACAACATTTCAACAATCAACAATAATACCAGTAAATCTGCCACTAGCTTGCTGGCTAAGCAGCATCATCATTTCCATCACACAGATCATCAGAGCGAACTGGCAGACTTAAATACCCCAGAAATTTCCCTTGACCTCCAGAATTTGATTGACGACAGTCAGTTCAACGAAGGTCTGTTCACAGATATCCTGAATCCTGGTAAAACAAATCCTCACCATCCAAGTTCCATAGCACATCATCAGTCTGTCAGAGGGCACAATACCTTGATTCAAGGCAGTTACCCACGCACCACCCTTGCGTACATGCCCCAACCCGTTCATTCAGGCGCAGCAAATTACAACACAGCTAACACAACCAATAACAACTCTAACGCCTCCAGTTCCTCAGAAAATTCCTCAGCATCCTCAGTGAGCGTTCCAAGCATCAAAGAGGAGCCAGTTGATCCAGCGGACTTCAGAAACGCTTGTCAGCAGCAGAATATCACCTCCGGCACCACGGCGGCCGTTCCCGTCCCATATTCGTCTTCATATTCGCCGCCTTCGGGCGCCGGAAGTAATTTCGTCAGTAACGGCGCCGGGTCAACGTTCACCACGTTGACACCTTCAACCGTACCTGGCGCTGCCTCAAATGTCCATCACCAACATTCGTCTCTGATTGGATTAGGGAAAAATATTGCCCTCTCTAAACCCAATCCACACCACCACCATCATAGCAACAGCAGAAAGAGTGGCAAATCAGTGGATAAGGCAAGCGACGAATATCGGAGACGTCGTGAAAGAAATAACATCGCTGTGCGAAAGTCGCGAGAAAAGGCGAAGCTTCGTTCGAGGGAAACGGAGGAAAAAGTTAAACTTCTTGTCAAGGAGAACGAACGTCTGCAGAAACGAATTGAACTTCTGAGCGAGGAACTGAACGTCCTTCGATCCTTATTCGCTAATGTGGGCGTCGTACCGGAGCATCTCCATAGGGAGATTAACAGGCACCTGGACACTGTGCAGCAACAGCAGCACCAAGGATTATGAGAAACCGAACCCGGGATTTTGGCGGAGCCCAGTGTACACATGGACCAGGTGCGATGGCAGCAACACGACGATTGGTCTCTGGCCCACGATTTTCCGACCGTGTGCCAGCGTCAACACATCAAAGGCGTATGAGGATTCAATCAAATATCCATTTCACCGCCATCAAAGTTCCCGTGAAAGAAATCTGTATCCAAGGTGTAATCAATTCAGAAGTGGTGATATTACGGATTCGATTCAGGGAGGTGAATATGAGTGGTTACTTTTCTGTAATAATGCACGATGTAATTGCATCTATTGCAAACCAGATCTTTCGTGGCAATGTAGAGGCTCCATTCAAGTAAGCGCTCGAATGTGCCCTGATAATCCTGTCACTTATGCAAACACTATTTATGGTTGTGAGCATAGCATTCATTCGGAACATACAGATAACCAAGAACTATTTACGCTGTGCTCACCGAGTGATTTGCAGCCAGGGTTTCGTCGTGATATAAGGAAGTGTAAAACAAAGTACCTCAACAACCATCCGAGAATTAAACATTTTTCGTATGATCGTAGTGACACGATAAAATATAAACATTCTTCAGAGCAGGAACAAAACTGTTATATGACTGCAGAATGTTACAGAAATGACTGTGGTGAGAATTATCTACATCTTTTTGTATTTGTTAACACTTTGGTATTGAAAATTGGAATTTCGTATGCTATTCGGCATTGTAGATCTCTTACATGTGCAAATGAAACCAAAGTTGAGATGTTGACGACCACAAAGTCTTTCTGCAGTTTTGCATTTATTTTTGTTGGCAGTTCTGAGATGTACTTTTATAGTTTGTGTGACAGAACCAAAATTCTGTGCCTTGTGAACATGATGTACCACTGGTATGTTCTAATTGTTGTGAAAGTGATACGTAGTGACGGCAAATGTATCAGACCAAAACGTGGGAGAACTGACAAACAACAACATGGTTCCTGTGTTTTGTTGTGTTTCAGAAGTAATGGTTTTAATCCTGCTTTAGCCAAACCATCCTGACAGTGAACAAAATATATTTTAGATTTCTTGTATTAACTTTAAACGTGGGTGCTTACCTTTAGGATAATTTAAATTCGTATTACATCCTTCAAATATGCTGATTTCTTTGATTTGAGTGTAGCATTTAGTTTTCATTATTATTAAATTTTAGTGTTAATATTAAAATATTCGTAATCAAAAAATTCTCATTTCTAGTTTTCGACTTTTGAAGGAGTGACGTAATTTTACATACTAACTTGTCCGTTCCAAGTGTTGTGATTTTTTAAAAATGCCATGTTATATAGCATATTTGTATTTCAATATATTATGAGTACATATGTAAAATTAGTTGTTGTATACAGTATGAATTGTACTATAAAAGATTATACAGTGTTTAAATATCTGAGCAAAGCAGAGAGAATCGTGTGTTAATGCACCACTGTTTTCAATGGTTCCAGCAATTTGGTCTTGAAATGTAAAATTTTTAAGCCTGAATCTACTCTGATTGGTGCTGTCACGAATGTGTAAAATGCTTATCAAAATATGCAACATTATGTTTTAATTTCAAATAGATTTTTTTAAACTTTTAATAACTGTCAGTGATTTCTACTTTTAAGGAATCGTGTAAAAACATTGTATTAATACAAATCATCTGTTAAGTAAAATCACATTTTATTGTTCATATAACGCCTGAAATAGCCTCGTTGATTTATATACAGTTTTTATTCTTTAGTAATGTAAATTACCGAAAAATGAAACTGAGGTCATGCATGTAATTTTAACAAATATTTGTCAATTTTTCGAAATGCAAAATAATGTTTTTTTTGTGCTTTTAGATTCATTTTGAAATTAAGAACATGGTCATATAAGATGGCAGTCTTTGAGGCGCTCATAAGTGTAATTTTATTAATACATATCTTGTATTTATGAATTAAAAAGTATTTATTATTTACATTGTTGTGGTGAGTGTTAACCAAATGCTAAATGAAAGATGGATAGCTCTTGTGTGGAAGAATATGTGCATAAAATATATTTTGATACAAAATTCATGAATTGGAATTAGAATGTCTTGGATAATTTGTCAGACCACATTACCATTTGCATTTCCCTTACCATTTTTATACCTGTAAACTTACGTAAATAGCAATAATGAGGTTAATTTTCTGAAAACTCTTTGTGCATATTGAATTCGAGTTACTTCACGACTCATTCTAATTTCTTGTGGACCACCAGGACTTTATGTTGTGATATTTTTACTACATTTAATGAGAGGATATTAACAACCCCTGATGTTTCCTTCCTTCCATTAAAGTAGGATAATGAAAGAAAAATATCTTTGTCGGTACGTTCTAGATGAGACAGCAACATTTGCGCCGTTCAAGGGGTGATTTAAAAGTTTTTGTTTATTTTTTATGTTCTGTGCTTACAACATTTTGGCGGGAAATCTCGGAAAGCCGAACCGTTTCGAACACTGAGGAGATGTAGGTGGATAACATTAAGACTTGTCTTAGAGAACCAGGTTGTGAGAATGGGAGGTAGATGGCACTGGCCCAAGGTCGTGTCCAGTAACGGGATTTACATAAATATTATATAGTAGTGTCGAAACTTCGAGATGTAATACAGCGAAATTGTTCTGATACAGCTGAATCCTGTGCAGATTTGTGTAAATTGTAAGTTTTCCATTAAAATTGCAGTTACTTTGCGATTGGTTGTTTTCCTACGCTTTACGACAGCTAGCCAACATATACATTACATTTCGTGTTTAATAGGGATGGTCATGGTGCACTTTAAACAATTTGGCGAGAGAGAGAGAGAGAGAGGCTACGGCTTCACTCGCTGAGCTGTGTGAAGCGGATGATAAAAAACAGGATGCAGCGATCTGTGCAGTAAGGATCTACGTGGAAGTTTCCACTGAAAGAGGTTTGTGTGATTCCACTTGTCGAGGTCAGGACCAAGAACAATTAGAGAAGAAACAAGTGAAAGTAATCGATAGCTGAATGAATGAGATGATTTTATGAGCACTGAGGCTTTCCGAAGGCCCAGACGTACAGCTATGGGCAGTGACACGAGTTCGACACTCGGTCGCTCCATGGCAGAAGTTAAAAACCTTCAAGAAATTTTATCGGGAAAACAAAGGCTCAAATTATATTGCATTTGTGTCATTGTTACTTCAAAGTAAAATGGCAAAAATATAAATACACGGATGTTACTGTTGTATTTGTTTTGTACATTTCTGTTTAGTCAGTTTGAATTGTATTACTGAAATTTAGAATTGAATTTGCTCCCTTCCTCTAACTCTACGAAGCGCAGTCTTTAGAAGCTGATAGTTACTTCGGTGTTCAATAATTCCTTACTTTTATGAAACCAGAACGCTCTGTAACGTGTTCACAAGTGCCCGTCATTAGTCCTTATCCTGAGCTGCGTTAATTCATTATGCACCCTCATTTTCTATTTCGTTAGTAATAAGTTTAATAGAATAATCCCGTCCACATCTAGGTCCTTCAAGTTGTCTCTTCCCTTCAGATTTCCCTACTAAAATTTCTTGCTACAAGCCCCCTATATCATCATAGTTAACTTTTGATCGCACGAATAATATTTGGTAACAGTACAAACATAGATTTAGGCCTATGTCTTCGCATGAGTTTTCTTGATATAATAATTGTGTTTATTTCATATGACAATATTACATTATGCATGAAAAAGCTTCCAGCAACTAAATATTCAGGGACATAAAAATAATTTGTAGTATAAAATCAGTATCACCATCAACTAGCAACTAGAGCACAGACAGAGAAATTGGGAAACGGAAATAGATATGTGCGCATGCGCGCGTGCGTTTGTGTGGAGTTTGTTTTTCCGCGCATTTATCAATTCAAACCCAACATCTGTGTCAGTTCCGGGGACAAAAAAACTCTTAAAAGAACAGCCTGTAGCATATTTAAATAATGCTTAAAATGTTTAAAGGAGACGCGATAATTAAGTGACTGAAATAATGCCATGTGTGATATCGAGGGCACCATGCCAAAAGGGCGTATCAATAAAATGCTGATTTTAAGAAGACTAATTATTACGCTTATTTGGCTTACTTGGTTTAACAAATGAACGTTATTAGTGCTCATACGCCGAAACGTAGTTAACTGTATCTCGGTTGGGCAGCATAAGCATTACACACTTCTGGCTTGACCACATCCTACTGTTTTATGTTGCTAAACCAAGTATCTTTGATTGTGCAAATATGTTGTTATGCTGTAGGATATGAGACTTTCACGGCAAGTACAATCAATAAAATCTTCTCGGGCAATCAGCCGTGTTAACTGGCTACCGTAGTAAACCGACGTTTCGGGAACCAACCCTAATGGGACGCCCCCCAAACTTGTTCCTGTGGCATAACGTAACAACCTTTGACGTTCGTAGAAAATCCGACAGCAGCTTTGAACGGCCGCCGCGAACTGAACATGACCGAATGTTACTTCAACATCGTCCACGCATGCGCATTCGCTGTTACGTTATGGTAGAATGCGCAAGTGTGGACCCGGCTTTGCGTTTGTAGTCCACAAACGTCATTACTACGTAAAAACTTGCCGAGGTTACCGCAGTCCGAAGAATAATTTGCTTCACTGATTTCAAATTCCGGTTTGGAGTTTGTTGGAAACAGGTAAAGCATTTAATAAAAACATTTATATGCAACTATGGATTTCCTTATCGACACGAGTGACCTTCTAACTCATTATCACAATCTTTAAGCTCTACTTGTAGTAGAGTTACGCGCTGTGACATGATGCAACAGAACAGAAGAGTAGGAAACAGCGCATTAAGATTAAAAAAGAAGGTTGTTAATAATATCAATTTCCTGAACCTTCAAGTTTTTCATTTTAAATATACTGAAGTCTGTCATAAAGTAGTCAGATCAAGTTCAACGTTAAATGAATAGCGCTTAACTTCCATAACAACGAATTTGTTACAAACTGCGACATAAAACTAAATTTTACGTTAAAGCTACAAACATGAAAACAAATCCTGTCTCCAAGAAAATCCTGTACGGATAGCTGTGATGTTAATTAAAGTGGAAAGTGCGGATTTTAAGGTATTTCTAAGTGATAATGATTTTTAGTACAAATGTGCAAACTTTATATAGTCTACAATGAACAGAATTTTAATTCACACTAGCCTATGTAACATGTGTCATTGTCATTTTATTTTTAATTGAGTTTCGTTAAGAATATGACACTTATTACTACAAACATACATGGAACCGGCGCTAAAGGTGGCCCAGACGCGCAAGGTCCCTTTGGATTTAGCGGCAACTAAGAAACTAGAAGAACTAGCGTTGATGGGTGCACACAAGGAGAAGTAAAGCTGTCCTACTATACGCCGTGTACGCTCATGTGGCGAGAGGGGGTATAGCTTTTACTCAGTCTCAATCGGCACCAGGTGGGGGTGAGTGGTCAGCGTCACGCTCCGGTGGCGCTTTACCCCCGAGAAAGGACCGCTGTACCAACTGGATACGAGGCTGGGATGACACCAGAGCCGGGTCTGGACGCAGATACTATACTGCGTTCCAGCGATTTTGGCCGCTGAACGTTTGTGAATTGGAACCTTGGAGCGAGTCAGTTGCCAAACGTTTCCTGGAAGCGATGGCAGCAGGCTGCGTACAGTACGCTCCAAATAAAGTATCACCACGTTCTGCAACACAGGAAAGTCTATTTCACTACACTACACATCACTAGAAAATTAACACCGCAGAGAGTATTAGATACTTTGATCTTCTTCACAACTCTTCGGTCCTCTTCCAATTCTTCCACTCCCTTCGAATCTCTGGCTACACAGATGCTCGACGTTCTTCATCTTAGATGTTGTGTTCTTGCTTACAACCCATTGTTTTACATCTGCCCAAATAATTTCAATGGGGTTTAAATCGGGATTGTACGGCGGAAGTCTCAGCACAGTACGTTCTTTGTCTGCTAAAATCTGATCAATCACATATTATTTGTGCTTTGACTTATTTAATTAGATTATATCGTACAGTTGAGCTTTCAACACGTTGTCACAAAATGGGATATTTATTTCCAATAGCCAGGCTTTCATTTCGTCCTTCTTTGATTAAGACGTAGGTGGTTTGTCTGTGATACGAGGCGTTGTCAATGACCAGAAAGGAGATTGCAACGAACAGATGTCATGTTGTTAACACAGCACAGTCACAAGACAACAATTATCAGGCTTCTACACTGCTGCACTGACACAGACTGTACTGACAGACGGAAACTCCTTCCTTCCTTCATTGAGTGGTCCGCATACTGGACTCTCCCTACAAGGTCAGCGGGCATAATCGGTGGATCCAGTTCTACAGTAAAAATCCCCTGCCCCTGTGGGATATAGAACCCTGGTCATCCACTCCGAAGACAGGCAACTGATAGTATTCTTTTACTCTTGTTAGTCTTTCTTTATGAACATGCAGCTGTTTTTTATAAACTTAGTAAATAGCTGCACAGTGACTTTTTATGTTGTTATTTTTAGCACCTGTCATTATAATCTTTACCTACAAATAAATTCTGTTGCCTAATTTTTCTTGGAATTCTTTAACAATTCTATACTTGCCACATTCAGATCATTGTTTCTATAAGTCGGCCCACGTTTAGAGTTTTTCGTTTTGGTTAGTGGCTCCAAATCCTACATTATTTTCATAATTTCTGTACGTTCCTTTATCCCCACTTGTCTAAGGGTCACCTGTGCAAAACTTCGACATTATAGTTGTATCACACAAGTTAAAAGAATTATAAGAATTTTCTTTCAAACACCAGCTGCTATGATCAACCCACACGTTTCTGGGCACACTAGTATCAGACTCAGTTGGGTACTCTCAGTACAAATATCATCGTGCTTGAGTCGCTATATACCTTGGAAAATCAAATATATTCTGGCCTCGGTGACCGCATAAAAGGAGACGGCCATTTCTAAGAGGGGGTGAATTATCTCTGAATTATGTATAACAGCATGGACTGCAATCCTTCTTAGGAAGCTGATTGTCGCTCAGCTGGCCAAAGGATTTCCCGCATTTCTGGAGACCGAAGGTTGATTATCATGTTCACTTTAACTCTCCCTAGGTCGTTTGTAACATTTCGCAACTGCTACTTTTGCGATGGGTAGCAGTTACTCCGACAACCTCCTTACTCCAAGCTCAAGGATCATTCCTTGTCGGTCATAATCGATTGCTTAGTTCGATATGTTCATGGCTACCTCTCCTCCACCTTACGGAGCGCCATCTTGTGATGGCAAGAGGACACTTAAAATAGCTCACGCAAAGCCCTAAACGAACCGTTTATACATAGAGTATATATATCTCAAGTTCAAATCTGCCACTGTTAACGTAAAAAACCTTGTCACATACGTAGGCACGTCAATTGGCAAGGAATACCTCAAGCCCCATTCTAATCTTGTCACTTAACACAACCGCTAAACAAGTTAACACATCCTACCCTTGTCCATCGGGATGAGATGTCGTAAGCCCATATTACCCAAAGATTCGCCCCAATATAATACCAAAGAAGGCAAGCAGAAGATCAACTTTACAGCATGACTGTGAAACTAACAACCATAACTAATCTATGGAGAGACGAGGTTTGAGAAACTGACAGTCGCTCAGCTGGTGAAACAAATTACCCGCCCTTTATGAAAACCAAAGGTCTATTACTGTGTTCATAGTATCCCGCCAAGGTACCCAAACCTGAAACAGCTGATTCCACTCCACACCCAAACATCGTATTTCTTTACGTTAAATTCAAACATTTTCCTCCCAATTACGTTTTCTCTTCCTTCCATGTTTTCCGACGATACGTTCATATGCACACCTCGCAGTTAAAATCTGAATGTGAGAGATAGGCTTTAACCAGAGGTTTGGAAAAATACTTAATAATTTATAAGCTGATCCAATCACAGCATATGAGACAGATGAGACATGTATTACGCATAAGGGATTTGGAAAAAACTGAACATATTTTAATCGGTAAACTTGAACGGTAGATACAACTTGGGAGACCTAAGCGCAGATGGGATGATACTATTAAAATGGATCTTATACAAATAGGTGGCAGATGATCCAGGAGTGGTTTGCCATTGCCTTCTTCTGTGTGTGAATGGAGTAATTGTTGGGATGCCACGGAGAAACCGGGGAAGCCCCCGGAGGAAAACTCCGTGTTGCCTAGACCACGGCCTTGCCCAACACAAGTTATAAATTCGGGTACCGCCGGGAATCGAACCCGAGACCCCAGGATTACAAGGCCAGCGTTCTAACCGCTAGACTACCATGGCTGTAGGGAGTAGACTGCATTAAACTGCCTCAGGTCACTTTTCAATGGCGGGCTCTTGTGAACACAACAAACCACTGGGTTCCAAAGATGGGCTTAGTGAGGGCTTTGCTTCATAGAATTAGTCATAAAAATTATTTTTACAGCACAAGGCGAAAATACCTGTGTTTTACCCAGACGATAAAGGACAGAGGAATGTTTTCAAAATGCACTTACTGGGATCGAAATTCAGCCTGGAAAGCTGAAAACAATCTCCTTCCTGACCGAGATAAGCCTTCTATATCAAGGACCAACATGCGGCCCCTAAACATTTCCTGTATGGTGCGTAACAGACACCTGACAGAAAACACGCACTGCTGTTCACAGTATTTAGCAGTGTTTCACTATCGCTGTAAGGAACTGCTCAACTTATTCGTGCAAAGCCACAAATCAAGAACTAGGCCGCGTGCCTCATTGCTGTTCAGTTGATAGGGTGCAAACGAATAGTAATTAAACCCCATACGGTAATACTGATCAATCAAAAGAAACGTCAGATATCTCTGTAATGATAGATTTTGTTACAGGAAATTGAGTAATACATGAAACTAACTGCAACAGTAAGCCCAATTTAGTAGAATTTATAATACACAGAAATAAAATCTCAATAAATCATCATGAGTCTTATTTAATGCGTCTTTCTTTGTGACAGGCAACACATTTTAGGCTCTACCGTAAAATTAAACTTGAATTTTCATTCAATGCCACTGTATCAATTAACATGTAAGAGTTAATCAGCCATCGGATAAAAGTGTTGTCTCCGATGGTTGAATTGCTGTATTACTGAAGAACTTGTCGATCCTAACAGGTAGTTATGCCATATCTGGTCGTCGCCTTCAGCATTACAAGTTACATGTTAATGCGACAATTATGCCTGGAAGAACAAAACAAGCGTTATTTTTATTTCTCAAGCACTATGTTCAAAACGTCCGGGGGAATGGGCACGTGATGTAGGGTCACGCCATGAGATGGCGCCGTGCCGGGTCTCCAGGCAACTGTCAATGGCGTGAGGCGCCGTGGCTCTGGGCTTTCAAGAGCAGCCGACACGGTAAGGCACCGTCCGGTCCGGTTTTCCAGAAGAACAGCGCCCTACTTTATTATTCTCTTTCTAGGAAAGCCTAATATGCTTATATGTTGCGAGAGACTACAAATATCATACGGAATGAAGAAGCGTCTCTCTCAAAATCCTCCAAATAAATTGGTCTAGGTGGCAAACATGTGGCACGTGACGAATGTGGGATTATGAAGTGCGCAACTTAACTCCTACCACACACAACTTAACCTGGCATCATAACCTAATTTATCTAACTTGATTTATTAACTTAACAGTCTAACCTGGCAGAATCAAACTTAATGTAACTTAATTTATCTTAAACTAACAACCTAACTCTATGTTAACGTAATCTAATTTAACCTAACTCAGCTTAACTTAACGTAACCTAACCTTCAATTGGTGGGGGAGGTAGTAAGAAGCCGGGACCCAACCAGACCACAGATATTTGAAAATTGATTACAGTAATCTTTTATTTCCAAACATTATTTATATTCTACAAAGAAGTAACAGGATATTTTTTCTGATTAATTTAATCAGACTCATAAATTTACTCACTGAACATGGCTTTACTCGACTGGCAGCTTTCAGTTCTTAATTACCTTTTATTCTGTCTCTAGTCCAAATGCAACAAAAGATTAATTCATTTTACTGTAAAAGGTAATCACAGCATTTACTTAACTGCACGTGTATCAGACTTCATACACAAGCTAATATAATGTTTAGTGTAGAACGCCTGCCGTGGCGAACATAATTTTAATATTGTTGCATCACCTGTCACTCACAACGGCACTGATGGCTGAGGATCTCTGCAGAACAAATTGACCCGACGCTGCTTTCACTGATTTGTAATGTGTGACAATAACATCGGGCTGCAGCCATCCCCTCCACACAGGCTCCACCCCCTGGGGACGGCTACTCCACAGTGTATGAGAAATAAGCCGGCCTTTCCCTCCACATAATAATAATAACAACAACAACATAAATTATAGGAGCAATTGGAATTGTCTCCAAGTCTCTCTCTCAAAAAATATTTGGCCAACATCCCGGGCGATCACGAAATCAGGGAACTTCAGAAATCCGCCATTCTAGAAACATCTTATATCATTCGAAAGACGCTCATGTAAAATATATAATGCCTCACACGAAATCTGTATAATGCATGTAACACGTATTAAAGAACAAAATGTATTTCGGAAATAGCTGCAGCACTATGTACCTCAGGAGCAAGGTTTGTCTCAGGTACATAGAAGTAAATACCCTATAAACTGGCGAATAAAAGATATAATAATAACAATAACAACAACTTGTGAGATATCAAGGGCAGGAAACCACATACAGCGCAGCATTTTGCAGTTTAAAGTAGATAAAGTAGACTACTATTTCCGATAATACTGTATAAGCAGTTTCCAAAACATATTGGCTCATTTCACCAGTGTGGGTAGCTCTAAAGATGAAGGTAGTATGTTTCCTCCAAAATGTTAGCATCTACGTATAAGTACACATACAAATATTTTTATCACCCTATAAGAAACAAATTGTTTGCATCACTGCATATATATTTTTCCAAAGGGAACGTAATTTTGAAGATGGCTGTACACTAGGATGTTGTGCCGTATAGTATGGTAGAAACCGCCCGACGTTTCAAAGATCCTTACAGCCTCCATCATCAGGGCGACATCCCAGAAAACAGCCAACTTCATACTCGCCGCCGTGAGAAGCTTAAGTCACGCTAGAGCGCAATTTGTTTTTGAGGCTCAAATTACTTGTTCCCTTTTTTGACGAAAAATAAAAGTTCTTATGTGATTACTGTTATGTTGTATTCATATTATATCATTCTGTGTAAATATCGCTATAGGTGGAAAATACGTAGGCCTTGGTATTTAATAGACTGACGCGTGTATTCTTCTATGTGATGTAGGCTTAATTATGTTCTCATAATAAAGCACTTGTTTATCATTCATATTTACGTCACTCCCGCTCGGGACACAAAGACTACAACTGAACCACACTCACAGCATATCACCGTCTGAACTTCCGCTACGGCATGACCTGCCCTCAACATTGTTTCCAATCATGCACGAAAATTGCTCTTATTTGCTAAATCTCCTTAATTTACAGCGTGAAACAGTCTGGGATACGATCCCCTTCGAGTGCTAATCCACGATACAGGCTATTTTGCAGTTCTGTCTTTACTCTTACTATGTTCTTACTCGATGCAGCATGAACCTTCTTGGCTTCTTATTTCTTCACAGTTCATGTAACAACGCCTTTCAGTAGTCCAGATTAAATAGCATGGAATGAGAGAATGACGACTGATGAATTGGAAAGATGTGGAAGGAAGCGGTCGTGGCCTAATTTCAGGTACTATTCCTGAATTTGCCTGGGGAACTGAGGAAAACCACAAAACCTTAGTCAGGATAATCAGTCTCCGTGAAGAATTCTTGTGTTCTTGAGAAGCTGATAATTGTTCAACTGACTAAGAAATTCATCGCTTTTAATGGAACTGCCTCACTGGACGAAGTGACAGAGACTAGCTCTTTCTAAGGGACCCAACAGAGTAGGTACCTCTCACCTGAAGACGTAGACAGAACCAGCCTCCGAAACGTCGTGATTTTTAAAGAAACAGACGATGGAAAAGTCCTGACAACAAATAATTTTAAGTGTAAACTACCGTCGTCAAAACCCTTCAGAACTGAATTAATCATACGTTCTCTTCATCTCTTCTTGTCATACACCGCCTATAAGCATCGTCTTGACCAAATAGTTCACGCAAAGTTTCCCTAAAAATTATGTTTAAATCAATTTGAGTACAAAAACACCGCGTCGCATAGCTGAGGAGTCTCGGTTGTTTGTTTTGAGCAGGGAGGCGGGAGGGATTTTCCTTTGTGTACCAGCAGATGATAATAGGTACCAGCATACCGTAAAATCCTATCTTTGTTACATCATCTGACGTTCTGTTATGTTCGTGGTAGGCCGTCCGTCTGACCCGCAAGAGCAAAGCAAAGAGCTACAAGTCATGAACCTTCGATTTCCATACAAGGCAGGAAATTCCTTGATTAGCTTAGTAACTGTTGTCTTCTCACGATGGACTCTTCTCCATGGAGTTAATTCGATATCTATTACAGCCGGCCTTTCACCCGTCTTAGCACTGGTACAGCAGTGAGACTTCTTTAGCGTTACTTGTTTGAGGAGGAAATTCATGAAAAGATCCCAGGACAGGTGAAGAAGCGGTGGACAGAAACAAATAATAATATTTTTAATTTTTTCAATTTCCTCTGCAAACTCTGTAAACTCGTAAGTAGCGAATGTTTTTTGGAACGAGAATATTTAGCACAGTAACCATAGCTCTAGTATGCGTTTCGTAATATCTGTCGGTACTGAAGAGAACGAAATATCGC
Organism: Zootermopsis nevadensis; assembly: GCF_000696155.1. The sequence goes on along the minus strand of NW_019060346.1, from coordinate 1,486,064 downwards.
AAACGGTTAGTAGAAACGAATCTGAGAGGGAAAGTGGGTCAAATGAACGCATAGACCGACACTTTCCACATTGCTTGGAACCGGGTGGGCAGAAGAGGGGGGGGGGCCACCATGCCTTGGCGCTCAACTGTTATGTTAAATTATTCCATAGATTATTATTAAACCAAGTCACGTGGTCTGAACGCCAAATATCCCAACGCAGGTGGTTGAATATGAAGAACAAGAAAATAAACGAACTTTATTGTTTTTATAGTATCAATTAATTAATTTGAAAGCTGTCCTTTATGTAGACCTACGATCATTTAATTACTCCATCTAACCATTTAGTAAAATATAAACTCGTGCAATTGCACCTGGAGAGTTTACATGTAGTCAGTTTAATGACGTGAAGTGGAGCCCTTCTTGAGAAGTTGATAGTCACCTAGCTGGTCAAGAATTGCTACGCCTGTAATGGAACGAAAAGGTTTTTTGCCGTACTCACAAAAGCACACCACCAGACCCTATTCAGAGACGCCAGTTTTACCCTAGGTCTCATAAGCATACATGATTCATTACACTCCTACTTAGTGTTCGGCAGATCTCAAATTCAAATTTCGGTCCAGTTTTATGGTTTTTCTCAATCCCTTGAGGTAAATTCCAGGTAGACCATTTCCACAAATCTTGCATCAATTTGATTCTTTTTTTACAGGAATAATCGTACTAGTAGATACTACACCCTTGGCAATTGAAGAAGAAGATTCAATTTATCAGTGAATCAAATGTGAATGTGTTCACTGTTCGTTAACTCAGACCAGCCATTTTCTGCGAAAGAAGAAAAGAGAAGAATTCGTAATGTTGCTGAAGTAGACCGCGCACAGTCCTTGCTATCCGAGCAGTCTACACGCAGACTCTACGGATGAAAGAAAATCCCGTTTCTACCAAATGGAATGCAAAGCGTCTTCTAACTTGAGGATGACAGCCTTTTGGGATATTGCGCAGTAGTCTCGCAGAAGTTGGCCGATGTTTTAGAGGTGCTTACTGCGTCAGCCATCAGGGTGATTATCGGGATGATCCAAAACGCTGCCGTCCTCATACTCACGGTCGTGAGAACGTGATATCTCATCTTCTGACCTTCCTGATTATTTTTCGGAAATGCTATTCATCAATTTGACCGATGTTTATCCCAATTTCTTCAAATGATCTACATATTAATACTACGACTGAAGTTTCTGCAACGTAGTCAGAAGACTGAGGGCGCACATGCTTTCGGTTGGTCGGTGTATTTATATGAAAGGAATCTGAGACGTGTACTGACTCCTGTCTTGTGAAGATACATGCATTTCTTTGTACGCTGCATTAAACATGTCAACCAGGAATGTAATAAATTTTACTCCAGGATGTTAGATTGTTCATAGCACTTAAACTCGTAACTTCGCATTTTTCATACACTTTTTGTTCTCCATTATTCCACTCAATTATCAACTGTTCCATTTAAACTGACAGAACAGGCCACAACAGATCTCGTGTCATATCATTTGTACGTTCCGCGTCTTTCTGGCACTAGTTATATCGATGGTCACAAGCAGTAAAATACGCGTAGTGGTCCTCTAAACAAATGCAATGCAATAATTATTAAATCGGCACTTTAAAATCAACGTTTCTTCAGTGTATGTGTATTGCAGACGAGTTTAAGTTCTACGTAAGTTCTGACATCCGCACAATTACCACAACAAATGCTGCTGTCGAGTAATTAAAATTCCTCTTTCATATTCCACAATTCCCAAGTTCGAATGTCGCTCTAAACATATGCCACCCTGAATGATATTTGTTCGTGGTTCTTCTCAGACATGCAACTGAAAGCGACGTTAAATGAATTAAACAAGTAACTTTAATGATCATTAGAGGTGTCGTAGTGTATCTCTCCACATAATTAATGAAACCGAAGCATGTCTGCCAATACAGCATAGAACAATTGTGGTAAATTGCTTATAGAATTATTTTTATTATTACAGAACGTTGGTTCACCTAGTTTTACGTCATTAAGGTAAGAATTTCTTATGTTGCATAGTAGTGAAACCTCAAAGGAGAGATCACTTTAAATATTTGCTAGTAGACGGGAGTATAATATTTAAATGTATCTTAAACAGAGTGGGAAGGAGTTGACTGCATTCATTTGGCTCAGAATAGGAATCAGTGGCGGTAATTAACCTTCTGTTTCCATATAAAGGGAAGGGATTTCGTGACTAGCTACGTGAATATTAGTTTCTCAAGAAGGGCTCTGCTCTGTGCAACTGTGAAAAGCAGGTTGTGTAAATAATACGACATAGCACATCTTTTCTATTATTTACAGCCATGATGACAAATGGTAACTGAGCGCAGTATGGTTGCATTGGACATAGATTACAAACGTGCTGAATACGAACATTACACGATTGTAACCAATAATTATACGCAACTGAGGAGACAGAAGGATTATATTAATAACTACCGGTATTTTCCTCTGTTGATGAAAGACAAAATGTTGCTATCTCCGCTATGAAAGAGGGCGACAGATAATTAAGAGGCTGATATCTGTGTGTTTTTTGTACTAGATACTCAATTTCCTTCCATAACGATAACACAGGACACATATCAAGGGCATTTAACCACGGCGTGGACCAAGCTATCCAGTACGAGTTCACAGCAACTATTTTTATGGTTCCGAAGGAACAAAGTTCTTTGAGAAAAGACACGAAAGAAAGAACTCAGATAACTGTATTGCCGACATTATCAACTGTTATCTCCCACACACAAGCCAGACGCTCCACAAGTGAGCTTTCTGTTCTATAGGCATATTTCAACATACTATCCCAGCACTCGTACAGATTTACTAAAGAATCTCTTACATGAGGCAGCCATGTCAGTAGTTCGATATACTGAGAAGTAAAATGCCAAAAACGTAAGCGCAAGTTGTGAGTTCATAAGATTGGTTGCCGTAAATGTACATCGTTTTACGAACAAAAATGTTAGTACAGAGGACATGTTTATTGTCTGTAATAACTCTGAAATGAGTGGAGTGACTGACATATTACCAGGTAGCATTTTTACAGGCCTGTATCCAAAATTGGATATGTCGGATATTAGCATCATTCTGAAGTTTGATACAATGGTACTTGAAATTTTCGACATATGTTCATGATAAAAACATAGACCTATTGTGTACTGAATTCAGCAATGGATGAGTACATCTAGCGTGTAAAAATGGTAATGGCTGACATCGTTGAAGTTAAATAAACTTAAAAAATGTGTATAGATCTTAACATGGTTTACCCTTCACAACAACCATATCCTTAATTACATAAATTAATTTAAAAAATTTCCTGCGTAAATTATACGAAGAGGTAACCGACTGTGAAAGAAATAAAGTGGTGACAGAAAACAATAAACAAATAATTTACTTGCACTTTTCAAGACAATAAATTCCTAATGACGGGCTGGAATTCAGGAATATGATTCCATCCCGTAAAGGCGAAAATTTGTCACTACTCAAGATGCGATCCCCACAAATCTACAGGGCTCTGACAACTGTATGTCACAGTTAACATTCCTGGATTTCTGGACTTTGTCCAGCTAAGTATTTCGAACAGAATATAACGTTTCGGAAAATAGACCTTTTCCATCCTCAAGTGAAAAGGTGGGATGTATGTATTATAGCTAAGAGGTTCAGTGCCTGGTATTAGCTCTATGTAATGGACATAACTGACCTCTGACTTGAGGACGGAAACAAATTCAGTTTCCGTAACGTTTTGTTCTCTTCAGGATACTAAAACGATGTAAATGTAAAAGAAATCCAGTAATATTAGCCATATTCCCTGTTAATGAGTTTCGGAGATTCTGTGAAACTTCATTCTCAACACAATTTGATAAGTTTAGACAATGGGTAGCTTTAAATTCGCATTTCCAGGCATTTTTCTGAATGGAAAGTTATATTAACAGATTTAATTGTCTTGCAGTAACACGTGTGCAATATGCAGGAAAGTGACAGGACTCCGTGGCTGGTCAGTCTAATGTAAGGTCTGAAACATCGCAAGAGAACACGTAAACATCATAACCGGGATTCGAACTCGATTTTTATGGCCTACGACAGCGCGACCACAATAATGGACTTACAAAATTATTCTACAGATCTATATGCGTCTCTCTCCTTCAGTACTGGATGGGCAAGGTGTTCGGATGATAAACAGCGAGAAGGAAACCGCCCTGGGCTGTTTGATTAGAGTATCGTCCTGCAAGTCCGAGTAACGAACAACGAACCTGTCACTGATAGTCATCCACGGGTCTCCATACAGTGTTCCGTAACATTTTCCACCCGGGGCACACCCTAATTTGTCAAAGGAACATGACGGTACACCACAAAATTTTGTCTCATGAAAACGGGGTACAGAACACATGAAAACAAAACACGATGCATGTTGAATAAACTATCGGTGGCGAACCAGTGCGCATGTACGTATCACAAGTTCTAATTACCAAATATAAGATATTACCTCTTTGTATCAACACGTAAGAACACGCAATTTCTTATACAACTTCGAGGCACGCCGGTTGTGGAAAACTGCTCTATAGGAATATCGCACTACTTACTCAACTTACTGGCATTTCAGAACAAAGTTTTGAGGAGAACATTTAGACCAAAAGAAGAGAAAGCTTATCACGATGAGGAGCTTCAAAATCGTCACTAAGCATTATTACAGTAATCAAATTAAGAAGGTAAGATGGGAGGGGCATTCATCCTAGAATGAATGAGACGATAAACCCCTTCATGCGTGTACAAGCTTTTAACCAGAAAATTTGATGAAACGAAACCGCTTCAAAGACACAGCGCGTGAGAGTGCAAGCAGTATTCAGCTGGCCCAGAACAAGGCGTAACGAACACAGAAATGAATAGTGAGTTCTATATAAAACAGGGAATTTCATGACTAGCTGAGCAACTGTCATCAAGAAATTCACTCCATGAGTTTGTATGAATGGTAATGAAGTATCATGTTCGCCGCGACATGTCTACCCAGTCTCTACAGTCAGCTTTGTCAGTGAACGTGATTTGTATGCCACGACGAGGAACGTCTCTGAACAGAAAGTGAAACCACAGCGAGCAGAGGGACGTGTATTCGTGACTTATGGTGGAGCCAATCCGGTGAAGGAGGAAACTGGGTCAGTACGACAAGAGCAGGGGGGGGGGGGGT
>NW_019060346.1:1466126-1480643 GCF_000696155.1 Zootermopsis nevadensis | reverse complement strand
TGCTGTTGCTGGGAAAACATTCACAGCACAGCAGAGCACAGCCGTATTATAGCTACAGATCCTGCAATGCCGTTCACTTGAGCTAAAGTTGTCCCTGGTTCTTAATTAAGGCAGCACACCAATGAAGGCGTAAGGGGAGTGGAGGTATATATCCAGACATTATTAACCACCGCGGTCGGCCTCACACCCCAGTCAGGGAAAGTAAGTGTTCCTGATAGTAACTGGATGAGGAGACTGATGAGTCCAATCTGAACGTGGTGTCTCTGCTCTTGCTGGGAATCGAACCCTGTTACCTAGTCACTATATTGATTCCGTTCGAAGTACTGTGACACTATAGCGGGGACAGTCATTCGAAGGCGTGGTCACAGGTTTCTTGAAGGGTCGTGGAATAATTAATTGATACAGGGACAGTGTGACCTGTAAGTTGGCTGCTCACAAGAATACGCCTGAACAGCCAAGGTAATATTTGTTCCATAACTGAGTGGCATGCATTATAGAAACAATGTGTACAGGCCTGTCTATGTACGGTGATTTTGGAAATAATGTGCTTTAGAAGTGAGCAATGATTTCGGGAAAATTAAACGGACACCAAACAAACGTGAGTCAAGTGACCCCCCAAGAATCAAGGAATAAACTGAAGTTATGCCATCATAATTAACACTAGACTATACAAAAACAACAATAAATATTCGAACTAAGCTACCATACACTGTTTTTAGTCTTGACGATGCGTTCAATTTATTATATTATTCATCGTCAAACGATAAGGTGATTAGTAAATAATGAGTTTAAAAGGACGCAGAAGAAAGTGGTTGTGGCCTAATTTAAGGCCCTATCGCACGATAGTCGGTCTAAAGACCGAGATAAAATATCCGGAACCTCCCAAACGCAAAGCAGGAGTATAAGCCGCTCAACGGCAGTGTCCAGTGTCACACTAATTGTTGTTCATAACATAAATTAAATATATATTTGTTGGACACATGAAGTTACATGACAGTCGTCGCTAAACAAGTCACTCATTCTTTTATTCATATTTCATACCGGCGGGCAGCTAGGATATGGAAACATGTGGACTACTGGTCGTTTCTACTTCAAAACACGGCTTCCTGTCCATGAGTACCGGGTGGTCTTTCTCCGGGGGTTTGGAGGGGGGTATAATAACCACACTAAATGAAGCTGACCGTTCACCTTCAACTGATATCGAGGTTAAAATTTGTGGTTCTTCACCTTCACTCCCCATATATGTCCTACAGCGCGACGCGTAAACACATATTTATCTTTCACACGATGTAAGGGTTAGGGGTGGCAAGTGGAAAAATCATGTCAGACCTTTGACCTCGAAGGCCAAAACCTTAACACCATACTTATTCTTCCATTTTAATATCTACTGACTCCACAAGCCACGTGACATGAAGGAAAGCTCATTAAGACGGAATCAGTTGAACTTAGCTTGTCCTTAAGACAACTGATTGACGTGCTCCTTGAAAGCTTTGAATACGTGTGGTGGCGGTTCTCAAGAAATGGCATTGTCCTTAATTTCATGCGAACAGTTGAAAACCATGCAAATAAAGATAAACGAATACACGCCTGTTTAAAGTTAACAAGTTTGTTTCTGGTACAGAATGTCCCATAAGTTTAGAAACAAAGAACAACTTTGTTATCTGAAAAAAATACGGGAAACATTAAGAGGTAGAATTCGTTGCAAATCTTGTGTTTCGAATATTAAGCGCTGGAATTATGTACTTAGGACGATTCGTTATTATATCATCAACAGCAGTGAAAAGTTACTGCGATGTTACCACGTTGACGACAGTTCGCTAGTAGTTGCTGTTTTCACTGTTCGTTCACTTCGTGTTCCTGTAGTATCTGCGCCTCCCCCTATTCTGGAAAGGTATCCTCCTTTAGGTGTGATGGCAACGTAACAACATAGCCTTAAATTCTTACTACTGATAATACAAAGAGTGTAGCGCCATAACAGCTCGTCCTAGGTAACCAAATTCCAACATTTGAGATTGGAGAGCCATGATCTACAACAGATTCTCCCCCGACATTTTTCCATATTTTGCCAAATAGCCGAGTTCTAACTAAAGGGACATCTGTACAGTAATTCGGCCTAGCCACATTCATGGTCTCATCTTGAGTGACTATAATTTGAGAATTTCCTGTTACTGAATTTAACATAAGCCACTTTCGTTGTAAGTTTGTTATCGTGGCGTGAGGCCAAAATTAACATGAAGCTTTGGAAATCAAAGCAAGAGGAGGGCGAGTACAGAAAGTGGGAAAGACGTGGACACATTACAGTGTGCTGAGGGGGGAAGCGGTGTAAGTGTTGTGACAAATCACGCATCGTTTAATAGTTTAATAAATCGTTGACAGGTTACAGGTTGGATAAATGGGCTTCGATTATCGGCAGGTGAAAGGAATTTTGTTGTTCGGCACCATGATCAGATCGGCTGTAGTGCCCTTACCAATGGGCACAGGGGGTGAATTGACCGAAGCGTTAAGATGACCACTCACCTCCAACTGGTGCCAAGATTAAGAAAGCGTGGCGCCTCTGAGCATTAACGTCTTTGCTCTATCTTCATTACTCCAGCGAATGACCCATTTCATAAAGCAGGGGCACATTTATGTTCCTATACACTATTTTAATTAACAATACTTCATCTGCAAAAGTTACACAATATAAAATGTTATCGTAATTTAATAAGGAACTGTAAAGCGTGTGGGTTAATGGTTTGTAGCACTGGCTGGTTTTTTAAACAAATATAAATTTCGACATTTTCCACTGTCTGAAGTAAAACACTGCGCGATGTTCAACGTAATATTGCAGAAAATAATGATCATTATCTGGGAAATACTGAATAAAATCACTAAAGTCCTATCGTGAAAGGCGATCTCCGGGTCGTGTTCTGAATCTGGAATACGGAGTAAACGTTTTTGCTGCTACAGTGTAAAATATTGTTAACCAGACGTATTAATACGTGAGCATGTTTGCAGTAGTAAGTAGCATTTAAGAAACTGACACAAGATCCTAATAAATAAGATGACAGCCTTCTGGGACATTGTGCCGTGTAGTCTCGGCGTTTCAGAGGTGCTTACTGCTCCCATCATCAGGGCGATGAGAGACAAGGCTGTCATCTACATAAGCGCCACCGTGACAACCTGAAATCTCATTTTCAATAAATAGTTCTAATTTATAACCCGGCGACCCGAAAATCGACAAAAATTATTAATGCGGCTGTAGATTTTGAAAGGTTGAGAACACCTTTAAAGGAAAGGTCCTGCAACAGCTAAGGCCCACCTAAAACACGAACCTTTCATAGTGCGTGTCCTTACCTTATCGAAATTTCGTACATGAACGACCTAACATACAGACTAGTTTATTCAATTCTCTCACGCTGTATAACAAAGCTCTCATAACACGGTTACACACAACACAATTAATACCATTAAAAGCCTTGCTTATCTATCTTTGACTCACATTAAAAGAATTTTTGCTCAATAGGCCATGCGTACAACGTACAAGATGAAGTGTTTTCTGACAACTCGAAAAACACAAAAACATTCATATCTAAGCTAAGTCTGAAGTCCATTTCTAGTATCAATCGTAATTGGTTGTCTTAATCACACCAGATGTTTCGTTGAACTTGGCTTTCGAGATTGAAAGGATTTTTAATATAAGTTCACTGTAATTAAGCTTATCTACGAGACATGGGTCCACATGATAATTCAAATCTGTGTTGTGTACTGGAGAAAATAGGCTTAATTTAAACTAAGTTTACTGTAACCGTCTGAAGAGTAGGGACACTTGTGTATCTCTTCCACTTGACACTATTAGCCGGGATGACACTGTCTGTAATGAGCTCGAATCGATTCGCGGTAGGGACGAATATTTTTCCATTCGCCAACACGTCCAGTCCGGCCGTGAAGCCACCCGGGCTCTATCTAATGCGCACCATTGGCTGTCTTCTAGAAAGAAACGGTCTGAGCGTGAAAATGGTTCAAAAGTTAAAATGCGTTCAGCTTTATCGCCACCCCGGTAACCGCTAATCGATTTTCACGAAACTGGTATTTCATTTAAGACCACCCAAAGTCAGTACTTTTTATTTTTCTATAACTTCTAAAACAACATGGCGGCCGCGCAAATATGTGAGTTATGAAAGACACCAGAGGAACTTAATAAAACTGAAGTTATGTTTGGTAATATATAATTGAGAACTGTGCAATTTTGTGTAGATCCACGTAATTTTTGTAGGGGTAATCCGTGGTATGAGACAGAGACTGTTTTTTTCAAGAACGATTCTGTCCGTGATGTTTTTCAGCACATCCGGGAACAATGATGCTAGTTATTTTCCTGACTCTCGGTTACTTGGTTGATTAATTGGATTTTCAACGGATGCCTTTTGAATCTCTTTATCCCTTACCTTTGTTTTCGCCCGCGTCACTTCTTATGCTGCAGAATGACGTTAATGTAGGTCATAAACCCGGAACTAGCTCAGAGGAACACAGCGACCTTGTGACGTCACAACAACCCCACCCCTCTTTCAGAACATACCACCCTCACGCTACTGCCATCACTCGGCCCAATTACAGGATGTTTCAGAAGTACATAACAATGTTTAAAATGTGAATGTTGGCATCATTCTTTTTTTCAGAATATTGCTGATCGATTCCTTTATCAAGAGAAGGGAGGCCGGTCTCAGCCAGTTCATTTTACTCGAGTCTGAATGCTCATAAAAATGGTGCGTTGCAAGATGTAAACTGTTCTTTGGACTGTGTTCATCGTCTAAATTGTAAAATAATAAAACTACGTTTTTGGAATGTGGAATGTGCGTCCGTCTACAGGTAAAGCCCCCTCCCCTTTACCTCAGCACGGAAGCATACCCAGCTTACGAAAATTTGCAGTCGCAGTTCAAATTTTGTGATTTGGAAGACGGAAAAGTTCAAAAGAATAATTGTACATAATCATTTTACTTGCCTGGAACATATGGCAGTGACTGGTAAAATTCCATGTTGCCTCTCTTCTAATAAACAATCGTTAACCGTGATTTTATTTACTTATTCACTGAATTTCTTATATAAATCCATGGGGCAGTGGCCAACTTCAGAAAGCAACAGTCACTCATCTACGACTTTTATGGAACACCAAGGCTAATTACTGTCTTTACAACTCAGTCTGACTGAAATGAATCCAGTTCACACATTTTACATCTTCTTTCTGCTAGTACCATTTTAATATTATCCTTCCATCCTACTTCATTCGTTGTGTGTGGAGCAGACATCAACAAATACTGGGCACGAATGTTCTCAATCGTTATGGTTTGCTGTATGAAAGTTGGGGAAATACGTTTGAGCGTGGTTAAAGCCGTGCTCCTTCAGTATAAAAATAACCAAACTGGACACATTGAATAATGCATGAGTGAAAAATGCATTTTAAGTACTTATTTTTTTTTTTTGTTCCTGGTTTTTGATTTTGTTTAGTGTCATTCATAATTTGTAATTCTTTTCTTCCATCACGGATGAAAATCGTTCACCAAGACCGTCGCGTGCTCGGGAACTATCCACGCCGCTGACCTGTCCTTCGAACTCTTTCTCATCAATGTTTAATTCCGCTCCATACACATCCTAAATAGAATATAGCAACGCATTTCTTGAAGATTACAAATAACGAAATTTCTTCTTGTGCAGTTTTCTCCAACTTTCTGTCCCCTCACAGGCTGAAATATTACATTCAGCTCTTCGTCTTCAAATCTCCTCAATCTCCGTTTATTTACAATCATGTCACAGATATAAAAACGAATTAGAGTAGTCACTTTATTTTTAAGAGGTTAGGCCTGTAGAAGAAAATTTCTTCATCCACTGCCAATGTCACAGAATATTGCACAATAATATTCGGCGCAGTGGACAAATTGTGAAGGTCCTCGTTACGCAACTGTCCCCAACCTGCGGTTAATCCCCTCGAAGCTGCAGAACTGAACTCGCATACCTGACGAGACCCGTTCGACTCCTGCCCCGACGTGCACACGTGTGCTTAGTCTGACCGTCTGATGTAACAGAGTAGCTGGGTTAATCCACTTCAGTCACAACAAAATCCGTGGGCGGTTGGATGATGACACGCAGACGCAATAACGGTGACAAAACACAATTGCACTGCCCTTCGCTCCACGTCACTGTTGTGGCCACAAGTCACGAATATTTCCACTAAATTACCATTTTAGTTTCGGAAAAGGCAGAGGTTGAGTCAAAGCTTGAAGCAGCATGAAAAATGCGGATATAAAATAACTATTTCCAAGGGCCAAGCGGGTAAACAAAACCTGGTTTCTTTCAGAGTTGAAAGAACTTCAGAACTTCGTTGTTGTCATATACTGTGCAGGATTGCGCTTAATTATATGTTCTTCAAACCGTCGGTGTGCTCTCCATCTTTTCTACGTTCCAGTAAAATACGTTTCGTTTTCGTTCGTTCCTTCGTTCTTTCGGTGTACAGAGTCACGATGAAATGTTCAGGAGATTATTACTAACGTCGTTCTAGCCAGAAACTTCATTTGAACAGTTATGGAGCGTTGCATGTTTGAGATTCAAACCGACGTGTGATTATTAACCGAACCTACCTAAGAAGTTGATTTTTGTGTCACAGCTTAAATATGTCACGCGTCAAGTATGACTTCTAAGTTTTAAAATACCGAATATGCTGACGTGGTGATGTTTACGGGGTGGAAACACTACTGCTGCTGTCGTTGAATACCAACGACACTTTTTAAATCGAAGAATTCCGGACCGGTGAATGTTTATCAGCGTTTTACAGAGATTGTAAGAGACAGATTCATTTTCTAGCGTCCGTATTTCATCTGAGCGTTTGGTACAACATAATGCTGCTGAAGAAGAAAACACTGTTTAGATGGCACAAGAGAGGTCTGGTGTTAGTCCGCGAAGGATTTTAAGGCTTCCAAGCGTTCCTCAAATGAGTGTATGAGTAGAAGATTGCACGAAGGCGTCCATACCACTTACAGTTTGAAGGATTTACAAAGTGCAAAGAACAATTTTTATACGTCTTAAGGCACCATCATCAGAAACCTTCTAACTTAGACAAACTTCGTGATGAAACCGATGCACTCAGAGACAAATACTGCCTCCCAATGCAGAAGCCAAGCTGATCTCAAGGCACTGGTAGATTTATGTTCATACTGCATATGCATCATGTGCATGCATGGAAGACAGATAATTCTGTTTCCTCTAGTCCTTCAGCTGCGATCAAATTAGATTTTCTACAGAATATGGAAACATAGCATCTGCGATATCACCATACTGGAATGTCGGAATAGATATGCCACTCCACAGTAGGGGTTACCAACTTTTGAAGTAGAAGATAGTATTGCAAAGTATACCTGATGTGCCAGAACAAGATACCCGAGATGATGTGATGGTTTATGAAAACTATCTTGTCTAATGAGAGAAATGTCTTTGGATGTGGTCCATTCTATGTTTGTATAAACGGCGTTTCGAAGACTGGATCTGTCTCGAAAGGAACCAACGTTGTGGGCCCATGAGATAAAACTATTTAGCACCAGGAGAGATGTTAATCCGTATTTTGATGAACTGTCACTAGATTTTCTAGAATGACTCAGCTCCATGAAATTATTATTGTTTGGATGGGGTGAGATTATGTCTCTGTGGAATTGGGCCTCTAACCGGACATTTGTTCATCCTCCGGATGATACTGAGTGAATAAGGAGAAGCGGTGGAACGATAATACTAACAGGGGAAAACCGAAGGACTCGGAGAAAAACCTGTCACAGTTCGAATAAAACTAGTTATTTATCTATTTAATAGATAAGATAGCAACTGAAACACCTGGTAAAGGATATGTGTTTACAAGAAGGTTTTCTCGGATATAAGAAAAGCGTTTGATGTTGAAATGACGTGCTTTGCTTTGTAAACAAAATAAATAACAACATTGCACAACTAAATTCATCCAAAAACAAAGACGGCCGAAGCCTGAAGGTAGCCACGCAGCTCCATCTAATGTGTAGGTGGAAAATGAGTGAGCTACAATATTACGTCCATTCTCCTCTGTGTGCCTTTCTGGTGTATCGTTTAGGAAGAAAAACGTATTTATTTTGCCTGTGATCATTTACGCTTATAAAGACTCTACTAAAATAAATGTTAAATTGGATCACAGGCTCCTGCACAATATCTGCCCCTTTAAAATTTAAGCAATTAAGATAATATTAAGTTGGTTCTTACATTCAGTTTAAAACTTGCAACAGTATCAGACACTTTTTAAACTTGTGAAGAATTAATATCAAGAATGCCTGTCGTGCTATTATTTCTGTTTCATATTATGAAAGGCATCTGCAAGATAGGACCAAGGACCCCGTTCTTAAAATTTAGACCAATAATTTTGTCTCAAGGAAGATAATTCAAAGTGTTAACAAAAGTCCCGCCAGAAGAATTAAATAAAGTTCGGTATCGATAAGCAACAAGTAGTCTTCTTGCCTGTAATTGCGTTAAGGAAGAAAAGAATTCATAGACAATCAAAACGTTAATTTGAAATAAAATCAAGTGGTGGTTTTCAGGAGTAACAATCGGGTAATTTTAAAGGCCTATAAAAACACTGTCTGAATTATTACTTGTTTGTTACCCAATATTACATCCGATTACCACGTCGTTGAAAACGTACAGTAAGCATTCCTCGACGTTCATTGATTCTGACTATGATATTAAACAGGTTTACATCCAAGTTTACAGACAAGTAAAGAAGGCATAAAACTTCAAATAACAGACCGTTGATCACGCCCGGTTATAATGACGACAGAGTTATTTTATAATTATATTTTAAAAATATTCTGTGCAAAAATGTTAATACAGCATGCATACTGAAGCCGTTAATAGTTAACGAATGATTTCCAAATTAGACTATAATCACGAAATTTGTAGCATCAAATGGATATTTGATTCAGAAATGCGACCCAGTGCAGTTATTTTGTTGACCGCATGCGTTAAAATGCCGACACGACACGAACGAAGATAAAGTAATGTGACGCCAATTAAACACACCTCCATTACTGTGGTATGTCATTGCAACCCACAGGTCATTCAAGGAACCTCTGACGCAGGTCTTCCAATCGAAACCTGGCACGTTTTCGTGAGGTATTCAGCTGAGCCAAAAGTTCGTGTCGGGTTTGTAAGTAGCAAGCAGTGCCTGTCTGCCTAACGCGTATCAATTATGAAGATGACAGTTTTGATGATGGAAGCATCAAGCGCCTCTGAGACTAACGAATTCTTCTCGGACTACCAGCTTACTACTAGTACCATTTAACTACTACAAGCCAACGAGAACTTATGCAGGCCTGTTTTATCTTCGTATGATTTGAGGTTTTCACAGCCGTGAGTATGAAGATTTCTGTCTTCTGGATTGTTGCGCTGTGTAGTCTGGTCGATGTTTACCAGCGTTTCAGAGGTCATATTGCCTCCGTCATCAGGGCGATTCATCGCCCTGATGACGGAGGCAACAATCCAGAAGAAAGAAATCTGATTTATCTTAATTTTGTTCTCGATCTAATTCTTTATCACACTGTTGCAGTTTCGGTATTGAAATTTGTCGTCAAATAGGCCTATTATAGCGTATCTTACTGTTTTAATTACGCTTTTCGCGGTTTATTTATTTGCCGTTATAATCTCTTACTGATTAAAGCTTGTGACCTGTTCCAAATCAGAAATACTTCTGAAATTATGAATCAGTTTAGACTTTTTGGTGGACTCTTTGAACGGGTTATCAGTCCGACACAAGGCCTCTGCCTATACAGGATAGCACGAGAACAAATATTAGCGATCCAAGTATCTAAGCTCCCAAGACCCATGCCCCAAATCACATTTACTTATATATGTTATACACATAACCATTTTAATTACAGCATTTTATTTGTGTCCTTCTTGCCAAAATAAAATTAATCATTCATAAAATGTTATTGAGCAGCCACGGTGGTCTAGCGGTTAGAACGTTGGCCTTGTAATCCTGGGGTCTCGGGTTCGATTCCCGGCGGTGCCCGAATTTATAACTTGTGTTGGGCAAGGCCGTGGTCTAGGCAACACGGAGTTTTCCTCCGGGGGCTTCCCCGGTTTCTCCGTGGCATCCCAACAATTACTCCATTCACACACAGAAGAAGGCAATGACAAACCACTTCTGGATCATCTGCCAAGAACGTATATGAACAGGTCCCAGTCCGAGAAAAGGATGGAAGGATCCTGTTCATATGGACCTGTCGTCAGACAGAACACTAAATAAATAATAAATAAAAAATGTTATTAATAGACCTATGCCACATTTACCCTGCAATATAATGCATGTTACAAACATATATAAATTAAATTCATAACGAAGTATGATGAATAATATGAACACAGACTGTGCATACATACACTCAGCTGCACAATATTGTATGATTTGCGACACTAAACTATATTTTAATATGTCACCGCGCACGGAATATATTTTACTACGGGCACAAAGAAGAAAAGGCACACTAAAGCTGCCAGTCAGTTCTACTTTCGATATGAGACGAACTTGGACATTCTGAGGAGTCTGACACAGCTCCTTCGCAGCGTACGATTGGTCTTTAGTCCTTATATAGAACCCGTGTCGATGGTGACACACACACAGGTCTCATTCTGTTTTATAGGTAGGCCTTGCCTTGTAAGGTTTGTCTTAAATACGGAATTATTTAAAGCCTGAAATAGCGTCATATCTCAGAGCGTTGAACTGTAAAACACGTAACTTAATACGATCTTTAGAACAAAATAAGGATGAGTCTCTCCTGCTTACGCGTGGATTATTGTGAACATAATGTCTAATAAATTAATACGCTGAAGTTACTTCTGTGTACGAAATTGTCCTCAGCTCAAGTTACGTGCACACGTCAAAGAACACCCCAAAAATACAACTGTTTTCTTAACAAACATTCTAAGACTATAAAACAGTTATTAAGTTATTTGCTGTACGTTCAAGAGCGCAAATACTGGAAGTGTAAATATTTTCGGATACAGTGACAACCATTCTTCTGGTCAAGTACAAACTTTATATACAAAACCATTATTTATAAATCTGCACATGTCAACAGAAACAAATCACAGGTTTATGAGCCAGCTGTCACAAAGCTTTGTTTAGCACATGGAATGCAAATGATGGATAGTGGCCAGAATACCTTAGCAGCTCGCAAGTGAATTGAAAATGAAGTAATGGTAATCTCTGCATTTGTTTCTTTTAATTACTTTGTTCTCAGGTACCATACGTTCTTCAATTCTTAACCCATATTCTAAACCCGTGTAGATTATATTTTACTGTATTATTGGACTTTTAAGATAAGTTCCTTTTAGTGCTTACCTATAATTGGCTTTATTTGCTTTTACCAAAAATGCAATAAATTAATTTAATTATTATTATTAATTTATCTCGATTATTATTTTCTGTACTGTATTTGCCATTTGGCCGTTGATATAGCACAGCACTTGAAATTACTATTATGGACTTATATTTTACTTTACATCTGTAATCTCACAGTCTTCTTCCCTCGCTTGTTAAACTTTTTTTTTACTGTGTCAAGCCTGTTAATAAATTAATTGGATCGAATTCTAGGCAAATTCATTGTCTCCACTGTATGTATGCATTCATTGTTCTTTATGAAACAATACAGTCTCCACCAAAATCTTCTTAACGCACAACTATGCCATATTAGGGCACAGGGTCGCCTTCTTATATCTCGATATTTCGATTTAAAG
The DNA here is from genome assembly GCF_000696155.1 of Zootermopsis nevadensis. Next base: position 1,468,871 of record NW_019060346.1, on the reverse strand, counting down.
TATGGCCGAACGAAGGCTACAGCAGACAATCGTCGGTCGGACATGACATTTAAACACTGTAAAACGCGAAACAACGGCTTCTGAAAATTCAGCCCGGAGTTTGCTAGCTGCTGCTGTTGGTGTTTAAACTCCATTTCTGAGAAAATGGGTAGCTGGCAGTACATGATAAAGCAAATATTTTGAGACGCGCTTGAGAGCCCGACAAGTCCGTTATCAGTTATCACGGCAGTCACTGTGTATAATGGAAACATTTCCTTTCGAAAATTTGTAATTAATTGTCATTACAAAAGATTACATAAAGTTTTGGGGTTAACGATCAAATTATTTAAACGATAGGATACGCAATTTTTTGTATGTGAATTTTGAGATCAGGTCAAGGAGAAGAATATGGCGGACACGTAAAACGTTACAAAAAAATGAGCACTACATACAAAACTTTACTTTAAAAAACACGAAGAGACCTAAGTGTAGGTGGTAATATAACATTAAAACTGGTCTTAACAACTTGGAATATCGAGCGTAAAATTAATTCATCTCGCTCAGGACAAAGTCTATGACGAGTTCATGTAAACACGATAACAAACGTTTGAGTTCCCGAAACTCGGGTGACTTTCTTAGCAGCCGAACGACAGTCAGTTTTTCAAGAAGTGCTCTATCTCGTGATGTCCCGTGAAATTGATTAATTGGTTAATCACTCCAGAATAACATGTAATGATTACTTTAAAAGCCACAGTAACTCTGAGAACTAATTAACAAGTCAATGGACTGACTCTTAGATGATTGACCGAGGTCATTAAGCCGACCTTGATTGACTGACCTCATCAGGACCTCCTAGAAATGACAATCCGAGCGTCCCACTCACAACACTATCATGCAAACTACGTGTTCCAGTTTGTGTTTACTTTAAGACACGTTACACTCACCAATGACGTCACAACATACGCCCTGTTTACAGGGTCAGGTGACAGCGTTTCTAACAAAAAGACAACCTTCTGTATTTTAAAGTGAAAAACAAGCTTTAAACATTACCTAGAGGCGTAAATTAGTTTTGGGAGAAACGCGAGAGAAACACGAAACATACAAGACGCAGAACGAAGTACAACTATTAAACATTTATTTACTTTACAAGCCATTGATTATAATGACTATAAAGTATATATTATTGGCACTGGCATGGAAGCGGTCCATCTGATTTTGAGGTTCTATTACGTCATTCGCTTGAAAATGTTTATAATATTTCGCTAGTATAGTATTAATGTTTATGATATGGATCCAAGAACGCAGAACGCGACACCCAACGCGTGTTGGAAAGGTGTAACAATGACGATAACAATACCAAGCAGCAGGGTCGTTCTTGGGAAGCAGATAATCGCACAACTAGTCAAGATAATCCCGTCTTTTCATGGAACATGGAAGGCCATTGTAGTGCGCAAAAGAACCTGCCAGTAGTCGTACTCAGAACAAGTTGAATCCAGTGCAGTTCCACACACTACGTCTTTCTAAGAACTTCAATGTTCTATTCAATTGTATGCATAGATCTCCCAAGCTGTCTCTTCCATTCAGCTTTTACGAACTAAAAGGAAGCCTTCATCGAAGATAAACAGCAAATGTTTTCTTTTGCATAAACACAATACTAAGACGACGTAGGAGGAAACGAAGCAAAGCGTCTCTTGTTCTTGATTTCGACATTACTGGTCAGTTCGGCCGCTTTACTCCTGGGGAGAGCCATGGCGCCTCCTGAATATGAGTGTAGATGGATCGCAGACGTGCAGACGTGGAGGCGAAGATATTTCATCTTACTGTTAATTATTAACATCATCTCTTTTGCGTTTTGTTTTTTATTGTTTTAGTGTTTGGCTGTAATTGGATTTTCAGCTTTGTCAAGCACTGTTCTGACTAGAATTATTAACATACAAGCTTACAGTTGATAATACTTTGTTCTAATTTCGAGGCAAACTGCCCAACAAGTTACACTTCTTGGTTGTACGATACACAGATGAGCTCGTGGCAGGTGTCCAGAATACGAAGTTTATACCTGTGCTTAATGATTTGACATATTTTATTTAGTTTTATTTTCGCATTTGGTGCTTGGCATTACGTCAGTAATATGAATTCATTTTGTTGTTACATACATCTTGAACTCTTGCATGAGATGTAAACACTTTGGTATTTCTACTATAGGCCTGCATCATTGAAATAAGTAGTGCTGGCTTTCGTATTAGTCAATATTTATTATCAGTGAATTTATTTCTGTTTTCCTGTCATAGGCTCTTTGCTGCTGGCAAACACTCTAATAAAGGAAATGAATTATTATCATGTTGTCAACCACATAAATAAATGAATCAAATTTGATTGTTATTTTATTAACACTACTATTGTTAAATATGGCAGCATAAACTTATTAGTCAACATCACTAATACCAAATCCCCATGTGGGACACACTCCTACGACACCACAGTCCAACACCAGTCCCATCCACTTCCGATCCTCAAAAGCTGTCTCCCCAAGATCCATATTAATATCACCTTTTCAAGTACGAGCTTTTCAAGAGATTTCCCTACTGAAATTCCATCGGTATTGGTATTATGGGTTTTTAGGCCGTGTGGACTTGAAGGCAGGCTTCAGCATCTTCGCCTCCATAAGAACCTCAAATCTCAGGCAATTCTGTAGGAATTCCTTTTCTTTCCAAATGTAACTCATCGCAGACTCCCAGATTTTATCATCCTAGCAATACCAGGTGACAT
>NW_019060346.1:1445608-1465454 GCF_000696155.1 Zootermopsis nevadensis | reverse complement strand
GCTGGAATTACAATTTTGACCAAAGCAAGTAATAGAGTTCAACACTTCTTCCAACTCAGATTTCATAATTTTCTTCAGCTGCTGTGCCTTGTTGCAAGCTTGCGGAGAGAATAGTAAATTTGAAAGAAGCGTGGCTATTTATTGCAACAGCTTTAAGCAGAAGAAATCAGAGGGCAAATGGCTGTTCTCCCTCAACTGAATTTCATGATCACTAATTACGTGATTCTTAAGTTACTGAAAGCTACCATCTTAAGAGAGTATGCGACTCTGAATGATAATACAATAAAGATGGCTGTCTTCTGGGATTTTGCGCCGTGTAGTTTCAGAGGTCCATGCTGCCTCCATCATCGCCCTGATGATGGAGGCAGCATGGACCTCTGAGACGTCGATTAACTTCTACCAGACTACATGGCACAACAACTCAGAAGATAGCCATCTTCGAATTCACCTCAGTGAAAACCTCAAATCCTACAAAGTTTGAGTTATTTTCAAACTGGAGGATGGCGATCGCTAGAAAAAAAAATTAATTTCATGGTTTCACCTATCATTCTTCGATTATACAAAACACACTTATCGATATGCTACTTAACATCAACGCGTTTTGCAGCCAATGACCGCCCAGAACACGTATCATCAATAAACTCCCGCTCTTATTTGAATATTTCCATCTATTTAGAAACTTTATGTAGTTGCTGACAAACTTAACTATCAATCATTCTTTCGTAAATTTCACCAGTTTTCACACCTAAGATGGGAGCAAAGTTTTCTCGTGTCTTCAAGACGTAATTGTAAGGACTGTAACGTCCAGTCATCAGGCTATTAACTGTGCAGACCAACAGAAGTGTTAAATCATTTCGAGCTCCGTGTGATTCATGAATTAATAACCACCAGTGAACACAACATGAACGCATGTGATATTGCTTGCTGAAACCGCATTCCTGTCTTTGTTACTGGATTCTGAGTGTGGAACAAATAAATTATATTTCATGAGTACATTATTTCTGTTTTTACAACTCTCTGCATGACAACTAGGCCTACGTCTGATGCAAAACGTTCAAGTTGCGTCCTCACTATTACGTTTTGTACAAAGCAGGTTTTCATTGCAGGACTCATGAGTTTATCCGTGCAGACATGCATAATAATTTAACACGAAAACGTTAGTGTAATTTTATTTTACGATATCATCGGGAGTGGGCAATGCTGACCTCCATTTCACCTCTTGAATTCGCAGTATATTACAAATAACGAGAGACAGCAGAAACAAACTCAGGTAATATATATTTCTGAAATTCTAAGAACAAAGAGAAAATATTTCTAATAAAACTTATTTATGTTATAAACACTTGACATCGAGACAATATGTAGTAGTATCTCATGGTCATTTCTGAGATGCACTGTGGAGAGGAACAATACTTGTCTGATGCTGTGACATCTTCTAGTGTTATTATTTGTGACAGGAAATACCTCATATATATCCACTATTTCACTTACAACATTTCAGACTTGAAAGTTACAGACTGCGGTAAAATAAAAATTTATACTAAGAACGGGATAATTAAAAAAAGTCAAGGGTTAAATATCACGTGAAATGCGTTTAGGCACACTTTTTAAGTGTTAAACTATTTAGGAAAGATGTTCAAATGTTTGGGAATGACAATAACAAATAATTGTTACGTTCACGAATATGTTGCGAGCGAATTACAACTGGTGAATGCTTGCCATCATTCAACCGTCTTATTTTCCGGTTTGTATCTAAATATCTGAAGTTTAAAACACAGCAATACAAGCGTACTTTTAACTATCGCATCATATGCAATTGAAACATGGTATCTCGTATAGGTTAGTACAAGAATGATCTGCATGATGTGGCGTTAAGAAAATCTTTGGAAGTTCAGTGTACTCCAAACAATGCACTTTTCCGCTTTTCCAATTTTGCTCTCCTGTCATGTACCATGTGGTCTCTTCTCTTCAAACTTCCTCTATTAAAATTTTGTTTGTATAAAAATAAACACAGGCTAACTATAAATACGATGTTTCGATAATGCATAACGCCCGCAAGCCACGAATAACTCAGTTTGAGATTACAAATGTACTACAAAACACTACAATATTTTCAGCTGTACCTACGCCAACCTTTGTCCCTGGCGCACTGGGAAAGTTATCGTTTGTTTGTGTCTATATCAAATAATGTTTAATACAAATATTTCTTACAGTTTTAACCGCCTCTGTCTGTTTTTATCCTCCTCTGATTCGCTAGTTTGGTGGTCACCACGATTTTTATAACATCCACCATTGTTTCGTTACTTGTCAATTCTTAATTCCTAAACGGATCACTATGAGCCGCCACTGTACAAAATGAACCTAATAGAAAAGTGGTAAAACGGAACGTACATTCATTAGATTACCATAAGAAATAATAAATTTCATTGTTTCAGTGTAGTTTAAGAAAACCTCAGGTGAAAACAGGCTGCTTCGTTAAACAGCCGGGTTCATTGCCATCCAACAATTATCTCTTCATTGTTTATCATCACGGCGTAGGTTTCGATACGTGTAAAAAGACAAGCGGTCGTTGTCATTAAAACTTATCAAATTACTGGCGTGTTTGGGGAATATAAAAATGTATAGATGAAGTAACGGTTTTCTGTACGTAAATATGCTGTAAAGATAAATTACAATTAATACTGTACTTAAGATTAAAGCAGATAAGGAGACTGAAGGATTAAGACCGTCTGTTCAAACTGCGTACTGTTACCCAGCCGAGTTATCAGGAATCCATTTCTGAGCCCAGGGTTCAGTCCTCCCTGACAGTAGCTAGTATCTAGTTCCCGTCACTTCCTGTGTCTGACACATAATTCTTGTTTCGCACGTCGGCTTCCTTGTGAAGGGCCAGCAACACTTGCTGAAATTGTCACGTCTAGTAGCGGTTTATCATATGATCATGATTTGTCCAACGAATGGCATGCAACAGAAGTCCAAACAAGTACTGGACCGAAAGCAAATAGGAGGCAGGAAGACAGAGTTGGACGGAAGAAAGGTGTCCAGGATGCAATGGCAAAGACAGGACAGGAGGAAGGACATTGGAGTGGAGGAGAGTGGGGACCGGCAATCCAGAGATGTCAGTGACGTTGAAAAACTGATACGATAGACGGTCAGAAAGACAGACAGACATACAGGCACATAGACATGTAGCAGTAATCATAAAACAAAGACAAACACACTTGTCCCTGCTTTTGAGCACCAAAAATTGTATTTCTCGGTACAACATGGATGGAAGTGGTCAGATTCAAGTCCAAACACTTTGTTCCCGAAGAAAAAATCTCAATGCCCATTAAATAGAAGGTTGGATGCTCTCCAGAGTTGCCCTGAACGCGGTGGTAGAGAGTAAAATCTCTAACCCTAACACTGCTACTAGACTCGTCAGCGGCGGTTTAGAATTTATGTGAAACAAGGGGTTCTAAATAAATCTAAAAACTTTTTCCTTTTAATAGATTCACAAACCAGGTAAGCTGTTGACATAAACGTTGGCGCCTCCACCGACAAACCTTCCTTCTTTAACTGAATATTGTCACAAGACAATAATTTTCACGTCGTCACTATCATTTGAGGGGTGTAGTTCGAACCTTAGCCCTATCAAATAGTTGTTTGTAGCTGCTACTTGTTGTTTGGACAAATTCAGGTGAACGCGACACTGGGGATGGTGGAAAAAGCCCCACAGCGCGGCAAAGGTACGGCTGAAAGCGAACAGGGTCATTTAGCGACAGGCTGGAAAGAAGCGCGGGACGGATCGTCTTCTTTCGACTCCCTCCTCCTCCTGCTGCGGTGAGAGTGAGCCTAGAAGTTCAAAGACCTTGCCAAGAATGTACACAGCGCGTGGTGTCAGGTCAGCCCGAAAGCCTCGCGAGGCCCGAATTAACCATCACGACCCCATTATTGTCCCTTGCCACAACTACAAATCCTCAATTTTAAAATGACAGAAAAATATCAATCTTTATTAAAATATCATCCACCGTTGAGAGAGGAAATATATGTACGTCATTTTTCATCTGGACTTACAGGAACGGTCGTGAAGTAGGTTGAAATGCAAAATAGATACGTTCTGAATTTCAAAGCCCACATTTTTTATCGAATACGTTCCAACTATAAATGTTAGATGTAGGCCTACACCAGTGTACATGAACAAGCCACATATACGAAGTTTTGATGTTTTCCGAAGTAAGACTGATGCGTTGATGTGTTGTCAATCGTCATCATCATCAGCGGCGGCAGCTTTCCATGTCTTTTGCTCAGTGGCTTATTACTTTCTCATGTCAGCGTTTGTAGGAAGGTGTCAATCTCTTATGTCACATCTGATCAGCGTCACAGAAATCTCCACGGCTACTTTAGCGAAACTACCATTTGAAATACCCGAAGGGTCATTACCGTATCCACAAGATCCTGTCACTGGACCATATCCTGAGCCAGATGAATCCATTCCACATCCTCAAATTGTAAGTGTAGAAGGTGGATGGAACTTTCTCAGGATCATGCCCTGTGGTGGGCTTTCACGCACTAGCGGAGTTGAACCTTTACTATTTACCGCGGTGCGTTGATACGACGTGAAAACCATGGAACTGTGTTTTCCCGTTATGTTTGTCACGGGTATCAATAGTTATGCTGAAAAAATAAACGTGACCTTTTTATTGAAAGGATTTGAGAGGTATTTATAAAGCTCGTGGCCTAGTTGGAGCTTGCTTCTTACCAGATCACACGCTCATCCATTTCTCAGCGACCTCCTATGGTAGTACGATTGTTCTGGATACGCCAGCTCGGCCCCCGTGCTGTTGAGTCATTAACCCCGCAAGGTCTTACAGAGATTCAGAGGACCTTGGCCTCTTCTGCACATGCGCGTGTGCGTCTCCCCTCTTTTCCTCCCCATCACATTTACTACGTCTTTTTGATGCGAACCATGTGGTCGGGATTCTGTTATCAACATATTATTCGGACGAGGAAGACGAAAGTGACGAGGTGGAGCATGAATGTAGAATTTTCTGGATTTGAAACAGCTGTTTCTGGTATTTCTGCATTGATTTAGATTTTATTCCCAGTTGTTCTTCATCAGGAACTGTCACGAAAATTAGGTCGCCGCTGAAATAAAGGTATATTGGTTCCTCACATAAATAAAACAAACAACGACTGTAATGCGCAAAGAATTCATCTGTTATTTCAGAATAATACCGATAATTGCAGGTGCTAAAGTTATTTACGCTCGTTCATAAGTTCCTGGTGTGTTGATGTGGCCAACAAGAAGCAGGGGCCAAGCATTTGAAAATCTCGGCATCCTTGTGCAATAACTGACTTCATGGTGCGGAATACTTTCGTAAAAAAAAACAGATTTCTGTCGCCACATACCGAATTCCAAAACTAGAAAATCGCCCCTTGTCGGCTGTCCGCATCTACTTATTCAGCATATTGTTAGATGCCATATGGAAGCCGACTCGAAGATGCGCCAAACCGCGGTCATAAGGAATGTAGTTTTGTATCAATGGCGTCATGCAAAATATAATAACTACATGGAGCAGAGTCTTACTTGAGAAGCTCTTAGCAGATCAGGTGGACTATAAATCTGTTTTAAGGGACCCGAAGGTACATTAAAATGTTACTACAGCCTGTCATTGGACCCTATCTTGAGCCAGCTGATTTCATTCCACACCCTCACATGCTATTTTGTTAGTGTCATCTTCATATATTCCTACTATGTACACCTAAGGCTCACAAATGGGCTCTTTTGTTGTGATTTTCTGACTCTTACGTACAAGTACGTGATGCGTGTCCCACAGAACTTATCCTCACTTGTCTGGCCATTGAAACATAATAAAATTACGACCCATGAACATGTTCCATCTTGAGGGCTGAAGTGGCAATGCTGGGTTTCAGACGGGTTATGTAGGGTGGCAGGAAGGGAAGTCAGAAGGAACGAGCCAATTAATCCGTCCTGATTGGCCCATTCCTTCAGACTTCCCTTCCTGACACCCTAACTGAAGTCAAACTGATTAACTCCAGAAACGCCGCGCTATTAAATATTCTTCAGACACTGGACAATACTGAACATAGCGAATGAAGCACTGTCACATATCGTTAAAATAATTATAATGTGAACTGCATATAACTTGACTTTTTGCATGATATAAGCGTTTCAGTTCACACTCATATATAGTAATTAAGAAAAAATGTTTTCAGTCTGATTTGCCGTAGGTTCGTCCCCCATTGACTCAGCAGTGCCCAGGCACTGACTTACATGTCAGTAGGTTTATTTAAAAGTCTTAAGATGGGGTACATCTAGGATATGAAAAGATTAAATCAATTCAGATGGTGTCTATAACAGAAGACTGGGGGTCGCAACTAGGTATGTAAATTGATACCATATCGATATATATATATATATATATATATATATATATGTATGTTCATGTAAAGTGGCCGACATGTTAAGCAAGATTATCTAAAATTAAATAAGTTTACGTAATCGAATTTCACAGAAAATGGTGCAGTGCTGTGTATACTAGAATTGGTTTCTATCCGAAGTTAGACTTACTAATTTTCCTCTGCCACAAAGAGGAGATATGAGTCTGAAAATTCCCATAGCATTAAGAGATTCCTTTTAAAACTACTCTGAAAGACGTCACAAGCAGAAAGATACTTGGCCAGAAATCCCAGATAACTTCCGGCCTCATTACTTGGGGTTTCAGAGTCCAACTCTGCTTCAATAGCGATACTAGAGAAATGGCGGATAGAGCACATCTCATCCGTACGCAGACCGACCGTCATGAAAACGAAGTCGAAGGAACACAGCAATTCCTAAATAACAGGAAAACCGCAAACTTATCTTGATAAGACTTTCGCTTTGTTCGAAGAAACAATTAAGTGTTGACCACGAATAAAAATACATATTTACCCTCAGTTCATGACATTAACAAACATGTAAGACATACTCCAAACTGGAATACTTACATGCATTATCAAAATGTGAATTTTTGCGACTTAACAACATGACTCTGATATTTAAATAATTTATTTTAGATACATAGTGGAATAACTCAATGACATTCGAGGTTCTCACGGCGGTCAACATGTCGATATTGGTCTTCTGGGTTGTAACAGCGGCATTACAACCCAGTACAGCATCGACAGATGTTTATAACATCTCTCTGAAATATGTTACAATTCTTCACTTCAGTCTTTAGAATTACATTTTCGCTACCAACATCTCAATTAATAATCAACAATTATATTGCATTCAATTTTCAACATTTTTTCAGAAGAACTTATCCAAATAATCAATTTAATTTACCATCTATTGCCTTCCAATTACATATTTGTAGCTTATCATGTCTTCATTATAATATTTTTTCCATTTAATAACCACGTCCTTTTTTCCTACAACAGAAAGAAAAATCAACGCCAGTATTCAGTTTCGTTAGCTTGCAGATACAAAAATTTGTAGTTGTAACCTATCCTATGTCGTTAAATATATTCTCGTATCAAAGTATTGGCTTATTTCTATCAAAAGTTTTGCATCTAGTGAAATCTAAATATAAAGCATGTTTGGAATGAAGTTGCAAAAATGCACATATATTATTTCTAGAAAATATGCTGTCATAATTTGAATATCTGACGGCAAAATTCATCGGAACACTAAAATTCAGTAAGCAGACGCTGGGTATTTTTAATATTTCTCTTAGCAACAACATTTCTACGTGTTATTACAATAAATGTTAACAAATGTAGAAACACTTTCCAATATTGCACAGTTAATGTGAGCGCATAAGGATAATTATACATGCGCATTTCAACATATTCCCTGAAACAATTCACGCAACAATGTTGATATTTTATATTCAATATGGCCAGTCTGCTTTATCTTTCAGCAAGATTGCTGCATGACTTCATAATTTATTTCCAAAACTTAAAAAATTCCTTGGGTCAGATGTCGCAAATAAAGTCGAAATTTAACTCTATGTCGGGAAAAAGGGAGGCGCTTTCGTAAAATAAGTGTAAAACAGTCGTCATTTGTTTTCGGTGAGTTCCTTGCACTCTTTGCATAGTATGTAGCAAGTTACATACGTCTAGTAGGCCTGTCTATGCGTACTGGCTGTGTATAATAAATTTCAGAGCACGCAGGCGAGGTCACTCACAGCTCAACAATATGTTTCCAGTTTATGTTACAGCAAACAAGGTGAAGGAACGAATGGACTTGCAGACAAGCAGTTCTGGTCGTTATCCACTTTTATGTTTGAAACAGTAACAAGTTTCCTTCCAAAAGAATGTAAACACAGTCATGAAGACGAAGGGATTTAAACAGCCAAACACCAACCATTCACTTATCCAAATTTAACTCTTAAACCGAAGTTCACCTAAATAATATTCAGCATTTCAATTCCTGCCTCAAGTAACACATAACGCGTCTCAAGTACTAAGATCATTTGGTTAATGGTATTTAAGGAAATAATAGATGCTTATTCTGAGAATCAAACGAAACCCATAAATACTCCCCGTGGGGTAAAATTAAGAGATAGTAAATGTTAAAGCAGGCGTTACACATGCTTATCAACGAAGGAAGAGGTTCCTCCAATACATCAAGTGTGTCTCCTCCTCCTTACGTAACCTAAGTCTGCACCATAAGTTAAAGCACTTTCCGAAACTAAGCTGGTATTATTAAAATTTCTGGATTAAGCCTAGAAATTTCACTTAAATGATATTTAGTTTGCAATGTCTGGTGAGAAGATATAGGGCTCCTGTTAACATAGTAGACCTGACCTTTGGGTTTCGTAAAACGTCGGGTACTATCTTGGGTAGCTAAATGACTATTAGCTCCTCAAAGTGGACTCTACTGCATGTAGTTAGTTACTGGAAGGAAGCGATCGTGGCATATTTTAACCACTATACTAGGTTACGATGACATTAGCTCTAGCCGCCCACATATAATTACGAGTTTGTGAGATTTAAGGTTTGAGAACCTAGCAGCGAGTATGAAGCCGACTGTCTTCTAGGACATTTCACTTTGTCGTCTCGTAGAAATTCACTGATGTTTCAGAGGTACTTACTGCCTCCATCACCTGGGGGGGATGGTTAAGCCACGCGGTGGCTTGGTACATTTGCGAGATAAATGCATAGCTAGGAAGATAATATTAAAACTGATCGAAAAGAAACAGTGTGATGATGAAACACTGTATTTAAATGGCTCTCCACCGACTGGATCGTGTGAACGCTTTAATTAACCTTGTGTTTCCATGCCTATGCATTTTTTGACCAGCTGAGCGACTATCGACTTCTCATCACGAACTCGCACCTATTAATTTAGTGTTATTATTATTATTATTATTGATATTATTATTATTATAAGTAGTGGTGGTGGTGGTGGTAATTAGTAGTAGTAGTACCAGCAGCAGCAGCCGCAGCCATGACATTAATTCTTTAAGATGTCCTCATAAAGAAAACCATAAAACTGGCAAACGGCTTTTGCAGACTTCGTCATCATAGGACATTTTAACGGATGGAAAAAGCCACATGAAGGTAAGAAGTGGATTGCATCCCATATAAACTGTAGACTTCAACATGGTGGTTGCGAGGAAGCTTAAGTAGGAAACCAAGCCTACATGAATACTGCATGACGGTACAGTGTAGAACGCAATTACTCCAGCTCAACAATGTTGTAGATGATGACCTTTAGTGAGCATATGGAAACAAAAGAGCAACTTACTGCGGTCAAGTTATTTCACAACGTAATTCTTTCCTTGTCTTCGCTCATTCGTCTGTCCAGTACATGCTACAAAAGTATATAAAATAGTCAACATTATTCGGAATGCGACGTTTTAACTTTTAACCGTGACAGACTATTCTGTTTCCATGAGCTGTCTTTTATGGCAAAATGCCATGAGCAAACGAAAAGCACATACAACATTTTCGTACATGTTGTCACTTTATATAGGAAAACAAGAATTTGTCCTGGTGTGTGAGAGTACGTCAATTTGCATCTACTAATATCTGAAATTAACATCTGTTCCTTTCTTTTGGTGAGCACATCGCGCCCAATTACCTTTTTCTGTGAAACTGGCAGACGTAGATATGCGTGTCAAGTGTCCCTGCAAGAGGCTGATGCTCTGATCTATTGTAAAAAGGTACGTCTATTAAATTTAATGTTTGAAATTGTCTCGTGTCTGATGCACCACAGTATAAAACCAAGAAAACTTCATCAACACATTTATTTCTTAAGCACTTGCTTAAATATTACCTTCGGAAGTAAGAACAGACTTAAAGCTAATAATTACATTTGACATCAACATTAAAACTCTTAAATGTTTGGTTACTTCCAAATATTTGATTTTATCTCTTGCGCAAAAATGCAAAACTCAGGAAAACAAACACGACAACTGGAATAGTTAAACATTTCTTCTGAAAACTTCATAACTTGTACGTGAACTGTTTTTATACTCACAACCAACGAAAAGAACATTAGCTTTTTATTAGGAGCGGAAAATGAAAAGTTACTTTTAACTCGTCTATTTTTCATTTATTAGCATTACATACTAGTACACCATGAACTGCAAAATTAACGTAGTCTTAAACAAAGAGTGAATTTAAGAACTCTTCATGACCAAATTCACGACTTTGAGGTGTCAACAGCTACTTCATTCAAATATATGTGGTATTCTTTGGAAACTTTTTGTCCATTTCTTGGTTGTTCAGTGACTGACTATCTCTTCATTACTTTTCCCGTCGTGCAAATGAATGTACATATATTCTTTTTTTCCTTTTTCTTTGCAGTTCAATGTTCGTATTTATTTTATTAAGTAAAAGTAGCCATGTAGGCGCTCAGGGGGGAGATGATACAATTCCTTCTCATTTTTAACTAGTTGGGGTGAGTAGTCAGCATCACGCTCCGGCCGCGCTTTACCCCCGGTAAAAGGACCACGGTAACCATTGGACAGGAGGTTGGGTGGGCCCCAGAGCCTGTCTGGACGCAGATGTTAGAAGAAAATCCTCTCCCCCTGTCGGCGATCGAACCCCAAACATCCAACCCATTTCCGAATTATCAATCATTTGCACTTACTACTGATGAAAACGTTTATCGAAGGTCTGTTCCCGGAAACAGAAACCACCAGCTTCTCACGTGGGACTCTACCCCATGAAATCAACTGAACAGCAGAATACAACATTTCAAAAATGATCATGGGACTCGAAGTAAAACCGTGGGACATTAAACAACCACGACTAAATATCTATTAAACCTACTGGAATAAGATGATTTGTGTTCTGCTTTGGTAAACAAGCTTATTCTTTTAGAGTAGCGCTCGTGTGCTAGCTAAGTCATGTTCTGTGGCCTGGTGTTTGTGAGTGACCCAATTAATGAAGTGATGGCAAATATATTTTGCTTCAGGCAGACAACATCTAGCGGGCAATGGCATGTTCGTTTAATGGCTCTATATTTACACCGACCTGGACAAAAAGAGAGCTTTCAAAAGGCGGTGATACTAGAAGTAATATATGAGAAAGAGATCGAACTATGTATGCATGTGTGTAGGAGAGAGAGGGGAAAGCTGAGGCAGATATCATAATAGAACGAGAGTGGCATAAGAATCGCATGACTAGGTAGCCAATTTGTTCACAAGCTTCGGATATAGGCTATACAAACAAACGAATCAAGCAACTCCAGTCGTTCAGTTGATCGACGAATACCCTGGCTATTATGAAATCAAATGTCCATTACTCTGTTCACAAAAACCAGGAACTGGATCCTATCTGTAGACAATTAATTCCGGTCCTCCGGATGATCTCAGAAGAGCAGAAATGCTGTGCGCCATACTGCAACTGTCGACTCATATTTCGCAGTTCGTGGCATGCAAACGCATGTGTTTTATGAGAATCTTTCCAAGATAAATCACTGTTTTTATTTATACTCTTACCATTGTTTCAACAGAGTTTTTAGCCTTTCAGCTTACACAAGCGGTAAGTTTTTACTGTCATTAATCTGTATAATAATTTATATTAAAAGACACACATCGCTGCCGAAACGAATGTTCTAAAATTGATAACACGACAATGTACATTATGGTTCCAAAAAAGCAAGGAGGTTCTTGCCTAGCTGTGCGTACCAGCAGCTTCTCAAGACAGCTCCATGGAATCTGTTTAGTCGTGTTACGTCTTCACTAAGTACACTGCCTCCATGAGTGGAGTCCTTGTGAAGTGTTAGTACGCTCTGCTAGTCAAGAAAACACGTATCTTCGGCAGTTTAATGACACTCTCTCAACTGCAAAAGTTGGTCCCTATCCTCGTGAAGCCTGGATGATCTATCCTGAGATGTAAGACGCAAAGGGGTGTCCAACCCGGCGAAGGAAAGCCATAAAATAACATTGGAAATAACAACGAATCAACAATAAAATAACGTTCAAGTGCTGCGCAAAAATGACCCCCGGTCTTGCAGGTTGTCTACCTCCTAGGAAAAATACGACCGAGAGAGCGAAAGGGAGAGACAGAGAGAGATATGGACGGGCGATAAGGCATACTCCGCTCACCATAAAGACTGGAGAACATCCGGACCAAGCATCGAAAGCTGGCCCTCCTAAATTTTACGCACAAACGGTAACAAATCAACGGTGATGTTCACTTAAATGCGTAAATACAGTGAATAAATTGCAACCGGCTGTCAGTTTAGCTTCGGATCCTTTACTGAAATAATAGTCTGAACTAAATGTCTTAAGCTTAATGTCGCTATGACAGTACACTGACAGCCTATCTCATCTACCAGCAGATGAGAGGTACCGGCTTGACTCCTGGAAGATTTCCTGATAAAGGCTTTCATGGGTTTCCTGTGTAAGACCATGTAAAAGTCATTACAGTATCTAAAATAGGTCATAACTTCATCTCACGTCCATCACAAACAGGGCTAATCATTATCAAACAACCTAGGCTATCACCAAATACTAAAAAACCATAACACTTAATACAGCACAATAAAATCACCAAATAACGAACTACAAACCTATTTTTCTGTAGAGTTGTAGATTACGAATAATGTAACACAACGTGAAATTGCTATCAAAGAAGCAAGTGATATGCCAGCAGTTTAACTTGAAACATCGAACTGTAGAGTTTCCTTTTATCGGACATGCATCCTGACATTCCGACATGACAAAGAGCGATGGATTTGTGTCTGCACGGTTGAGATAAAGAGTCTGTTTTACTCTCCTGATTTAACTTCACGTAGCAACAGAGTCTTCCTTGAGAAACTAAAATTCGTTCAAGGGGGTAAACAAACATGCCAATCTCGACTTTACGGAACTTGGATGCTCATCACCGTGTTCACAACAGCTCGGCACCGATCCCACGAAATCGAAACATAGTTCTTTGTGATCAATTTTAATATTATCCTCCAACGTATCCAATAAGTGTCCCAATCTATCTTGTCCCTTCAGGTTCACCAACTGAAATATTACATCAATTCCCAGTCTTTGTTATGCGTGCCGCACATCCGTCATTCTTCTTGATTTAATATCCCTAAGAATATATGGCGAATTAGACGGCGTATGAAACGCATACAACAGATCTGAAAGAGAGGACGCTACAATTAAATTTTAATTTCATGAACATCACAAACTGCAATGGTTCGCATGACATTTCAGTGCACAACTCCAGACAATCAAGCACGAGAAGTCAATGTTTACAGTAGCGAGAGCTTAGTACTCAATTCAGGAAGCTGTAAATCCCCACTGCTGCTGTGTTGAGGCGACATTCCGCGTGGTATGGAAGGAAGTAGCTCTTCTCGAGACACGGAACAGATAAAAAAGAAAATGGCGAATGGCAGACATCCAAACCACGCGAACAGGACTACGACAAAGGCACATCTGAATCTGCCAAACGCATTAAGAAAAGAACAGGGCTTGTTGCCGACGGCAGATGGAACCAAGTCGGCACTGCAACTTCCTGTTATTATTCACTCTGTTCTCTGGAATTTAACTGTTCCGTTCGATTCCACAGGTCGGAGCAGAAACAGCTCACATGAAGTTTTGTCCAATCATTTTCTCAATTAACCGGTAAATCACTCAGTCAGCTGGTTAATCGGTCGGTTAGTATGTCTGTAAGGCAACGTCTCTTTATTTCCTTGCTTCTTAGCAAGGGTACAGGAGCCTGAGAGCGTACAATTTGCGCGTTAAATTCTAAACACCGAAAGAAGAGCCCAAAGTAGTCGTCTAGGTTGTAACGCCGTGTAAACTTGTAGGTGGGTGCCAACTTTTTGGAGGAACATACTGTCTTCATTTTCAGCCCTGAAGATGGAGGCAGTATATTTCTCAGAAACGTTGGTACACACGGTGACTTAAGCGAGAAGACCACCACGGACGTCTTTACCGCCGTCAGAATCTAGAATCTCGTTAAGGGCTACAGCCATCCTCAACAAGGTGCATCGAGATATTGGGGCACATGTGCCTACTCCCCACTGATAATTGTTTTCGGCGAATAATGACAAAAATTAATACGAACAACTCCTTCAGTGCATCTGGTTATTATTTTGGACTGTAATTAGCACAGAAAGCTTGTAGCCGGTAGGTGCATCACTCCTCACTTTGCACGAAAGACCACAGCATATACAACAGACTTCATTCTGAACCTGATCTCATGCAAAGGAATCAGTACCCAGCCAACAGCTTTTCCCGAGCGCTCTAGAAACGTCTCGCAGCGTACCAGATCGTAAAAGATATTTATAAACAACATGGCCTTATTTAAGATTCATTTTAATATCCTCCCATATAAGCCTATGCATTCAAAATTATTATTAATTACGATTTCCAATTTTAATTGCCTAGTAAGTTAATTATAATTGGTCAAACCAATCGATAAGTTGTTTAACAGAACTGGGCTGAGGTGAACACTGCTATCTTTTACAACAATGTTTTGTCGGGTGTTCTGTAATGTTCATTTACTGAGGTAGGAACACTAACGTCAACTGTTAATAGCACGTAGATGTTGATGTTTTGTTAACACCTCTTAATGACTACAGTCCCTCCCTCTAGAGAGCCCCCAAGAAGTTGGCACCGTTGCCTCGCTGGATGCCTGCAATCACAAGCTTCGTGAACTGAAGCAGAGTACCTGAGAAAAATTACCTTCGCAGGATTCTGTGCTTCTTTAAAGCGATAACTGCAGAGTCCGGGTAAGACGCCAGTTGTAATTGGCTGAAAACCTAATTTATTTTAATGTTATCCATCTGATAGTAAAAGCAAGTAAAGCTGTCCCACTATACGCCATGTAGGCGCTTGGGGGGAGTGGATGTATGGCTCATAGTCATTTTTCACCTCAGCACTAGATGGGAGTGAGTGGTCAGCATCACGCCCCAGCCGGCTTTACCCCAGGGAAAGGACCTCGGTACCCATTGGACAGGAGGCTGGGTTGGCCCCAGAGCTGGTCTGGACGCAGAGGCTAGAGGAAAAATCCTCTGCCCTCGTCGGGAATCGAAACCCGGTCGCCCAGTCTGTAGCCAGTCACTATACTGACTGAGCTACGCCAGTTCATCCATCTGATAGAACCAGGCCTAATCGGGTTTCGAACTTGCGATCCCAGAGCGGGTGAATACACTGCGACCTAAAGCACTTAGACCATATAATCGGCTTCTCTTATTTATAGTTTATATTTTGGCTCACAGAATGGAGAACTCTTAGGAACAGAATAATTTTGCAGCAGCATATTTTTCTAATTACTTCGGGAAGACTCACTTTGTACAAGATGAAGACTGTGGGTTTTCCTTGTGACACTTGTTCCATTCCCGCTTAATTGTTATTCTATCAAATGTAATATGCACTACACACAGTACGGGTGGTTGTTTGATGTTCTGCCAACTCTATAACTTCTCAGTCATTTATATGATCCAGCATAAGCTTGGCCTCATTTGAAACCGCACGCCTGTGCAGCACTCAAAATATATTTTTATGTGTTCCTTGCACAAAGTATATAAAATTAACGCATAATGAGGAAGCAATGCCTGTCTGTCCATCTGTCTGCACACTTTTATATACAATATTCGAAACGAATTTAGATTAAACTGGGGAGGGGCGGCTGTCTACACCAAAAATTGTGGAAAAAATTATATTTTTGTCTGTACTGGTGAAACACAATATCTATTTCGTAGGATTTGAGGTTTTCACGGCGTTCAGTCCAAAGATGGTTGTCTTCTGGGTTGTAGCGCCGTGTAGAAGTTAAGGTAACTTTTACCAGACTACCTAAATTCAAATCGATTTCCTAAAAAATGCGACGTACAAATAAATTGTAATCGTTGCCTGCTACTCACATACGTCATTATAATAGCTATACATTTAATTAAAAACATTACAATTGTACGTGCTGTTTTGTAAGACTGTGGAACTTGGTCTCTCACTTTAAAGGAAGAACGCCAACTGACGGGCTTTTGTCCACAACTGACACGGCTTTTTGCCTAAAAATATTTTATTATGTATATTTCAGTTGCATGCAGTGGAATGAATAGAAGAATTAGAGGAAACAAATTATATACAAATATCTCTTGGTTTTCATTCTATTAAAACTACGCCCTATGGACTTCGGAACTGAAATAGACCCACCCATCTCCACTTCAGGAAAAAATGAAAATCTTTATTGGACAACACAACCGTGTTCAGCCGAGACAGTAGTGCCGCCTGGTGGATTCTTTGGAGACAAACAGCGTCAATCTCTTATCTGTTGTTTGCAAATGATGTCGGGCACACGATGTTGTTTGTGTCGGCTGCATTACGCACGATCTGTGAATTGAACTGCAGTATACTTGAAGCCAGGACACCTGTCTTCACAGTGTTACAGTCCCTCCATAAGATAGAGTGACACCAGTCGCTGCTTAGCCAACACTTTCCTTCAGTCTCATATTGCGGAAAAATTCGCGTCCTCAAACATCTCACTTCACATTGAAGCACATGAAACAACACACAAAGAAAAACAAACCTTTTTAACCTCCCATTTTTAATTTATTCATGTTTACTCAAGCACCAACTGCTGAATAATATTGGACTATAAATTTGTCCTATATTTGTGCTCACAGAATCTTTGCGTTACAGTTCAGAATAGTTTATCTAACTTTTCCCGCCTGGAAACCGAACGATTAAAATAATAAAATCTATAAATTTTTGACGTATTTTATGGATATGAGAATTGGTTTCTCACATTGAAAAAGAACATATACTGATAGTGTTTGAGAACAAAGTACTGGGAAACACACCTGGACCTATAAAAAAGTAACTAACAATTGGACGGAGAAAATTACATAATGACGAGCCTCATAATTTGTAAACTTCATTAAATATTGTGAGAGTCATCAACCACGGAAGATGAAATGAGAGGGTTTGTATAAAGCACAAGGAAGATGAGAAATCCATGTTCGGTAAATCTGAGGTGACGAAATCGCTTGGGAGACTTCGAAGTAACAGGAATATAACATTGCAATACATCTTAAATAAATCGGTCGTGAGGATGTGGACTGATTTGATCAGGATGGGTCCAGCGCAGTTCTCCTGTGAACACGGTAACGAGTCCCATAAATGCAGGGGAAATTTCTTGACCAAATGAGCAACTAACGACTTTTGAAAGAGGAAGTTCTTCAATTCAGCGAGTAGGCGACTGAGCGAGAGAACACTGGTTGAG
Source organism: Zootermopsis nevadensis (assembly GCF_000696155.1). The sequence goes on along the minus strand of NW_019060346.1, from coordinate 1,447,787 downwards.
ACCTTCACAACAACGCGGACATAATACAAATTTCTAGAGTGTCAAGTGGCAGAAATTACCAAAAACAAAACTACATATATGCCCTAATGATGGTAAGTCCCTCATAAAAGTCCATTTGGCAATATTACTTCTTTTGTTTTTCTGTTTCCTTTGATGTTGCACCGTGTCACCTTGATGATGGAGGCAGTAAACGCCTCCCAATCACCTATCAATTTCTACCATACTAAACAACGCAACATCCCATCGCAATCATCTTCATGCTCGCCGCCTTGAGTACCTGAAGCCTCTCTTGTATTTCTGTCAGAAATTTAGATGACTCAATGGGTGAATAAATGCATAAACGGATGAACAGACGAAAGGACATATGGTGGAGATCAAGACGCAGTTTAAATGCACTTTCACTTAAATTACAAACATTTATTTTGTGAATCACCCTATGATTCCGCGGTAGCCAGGTTGGGAACCGTTGTAAATTACTGAATACAGCACGGTGAGTCCAACTGAGATAATATCAAATGCTGTATCGCGTGATTATTGTGGATGCTTCGTTACTAAATCGAATTTGGTTTCACCTCTCCATACAATAACATTGCATTCTGTGTCATTTGGTCGATACGATACGTTCTACCATGTACACTTATGAAACAAAGGATCAGCCGTGTGCGTATGTAAAAGTGTGTTTTGTATGTCTATGCAACCGCAAAAATTAATGTTTCAAAATAGAATTTACTAATCAACCACACACAAAAGTCATAAATGTTGGAACTTATTTATAACTAATAAAAAACACACACATATGCAGGTTGGTAGTGTTTCAAAAATGTTCTAACATGAAGTAGATAAACATTTCCCGAATCACGATTGTTTATGTTTCGAATCTGATATCAGTGTTTCAGAACTGGAAATGGAATTCAAGAAAAATATTTTCAAAATATTTAATTAAAAATTATTCACAAAGGTGTGATTAAACTGAGCTAGTATTTCAAGTCCGAGGCGAGTGTAGATAAAAAAAACTTGCAGTCCTGATGTGTTTACAGTGAGGCCAACATTATTTTAAAAACTCGTAATCTGTTTAGACTTGGAACTGAAACGAGAGATCCTATCGAATATGTAAGATTCTACAATCCAACCCATTAGTCTTTCGTGACGTACAGATTTCTTTATTCTGACACAAATCAAAAGCTTTCAGAACTTCGGAATTATTTAACGTGATTGTGTATCAAGCTTTCATTCAATGCAGTTGCCACAAATATTGTATCTGTTAATGGCGGCATAACGCTCCACACATGGTATTTGTACGAACATGGTTCCAGGTTTTCTTTCCCTCATTGTGTTATACTTTGTTGGGCCAGACCTACTGGCAACTTCAGACAATAGCCTGCATGTATTGTTCACCGTCCTTATACAAATGCGATCGTAACTATCAAGACAAAACAATTTATTTATTTTGTGTGTCTGAAAGCGAAATGCTAGTCTATGTGCATGTGAAGTTACGCGCGTGCACAGGCCTATATATGGAACAGACACACGCAACATATTAGGCCGCATTTGTTCATTATTTCCCTAAGAGGCCTAATTCCTCAATATTTCGTCTCGTAGCCTATAGGTCAGGAGAAATATGTTACGTGATTCAAAACAAGATGTTTGGCAATACATTTCATATACATAGATAAACTGTCACACGATTCACAAATTTATTTTTATTTTCCATACAAGTAAAAAGAAACTGAATGTCACTGTAACTGCGAGCTCCCGGGTTCAATTCTCTGCTCGGAGTCGGGCTACAACATCTGAGGTTTTTCTTTTGGGTTTCCTCGGTAACCCCAAGCAAATTATCAAATAGTACCTTCAAATATGTAAGATTTGAGGTTTTCACAGCTGTGAGTATGAAGATTTCTGTCTTCTGGGTTGTTGCGCTGTGTAGTCTGGTCGATGTTTACCAACGTTTCAGAGGTCATACTGCCTCCATCATCAGGGCGATGAGTATGAAGATTTCTGTCTTTTGGGTTGTTGCGCTGTGTAGTCTGGTCGATGTTTACCAACGTTTCAGAGGTCATACTGCCTCCATCATCAGGGCGATGAGTATGAAGATTTCTGTCTTTTGGGTTGTTGCGCTGTGTAGTCTGGTCGATGTTTACCAACGTTTCAGAGGTCATACTGCCTCCATCATCAGGGCGAT
>NW_019060346.1:1434617-1445565 GCF_000696155.1 Zootermopsis nevadensis | reverse complement strand
TCCGTCATCAGGGCGATGATGACGGAGGCAGTATGACCTCTGAAACGTCGGTAAACATCGACCAGACTACACAGCGCAACGACCCAGAAGACAGAAATCTTCTTACCTTCAAACAGACCACAACCGTTTCCTTCCAACCCTTCCCAAAGTATTTGTATAATAATCGTCACCTTCGAAGCTACTATAACCTCTGCGATTAAGAATACGCCATTAAACCAAGTCATAAACAGGAATGACAATTACTGGATGCGGAGAAGAGAGCTAACAGATTAAATTTTTACGCAGAAACACTTGACGCAAATTATTTCATTATAACGCTGAAGAAAACCATTGGAAAATATCAATCATAACGGTCCGGGTGGAAATGGCTTTTCAAAAGCAAGCAGACGTAAAATCTTGTCGAATTCCAGGCAGACATCGCAGATTCGGAGGAAAAAATTGCCTCCATCTTCATCAACGTGTTCCTCCGAAACGATGGTTATCTACCCACAATTCAACACGGAGTTGAATTTTTAAATCCGTGAGAATCTAAAATCTCGTAGTACACAGCGTCTACACACGTATGCGCCCATTTCCAGGTTTATAACATTCCCCTATACTCAAACCAGACGTTGCTAGCTTCGATAAGCATAACACTTAAGCATTAGTTATTAGGGTACAAGCCAGAAAACATCTCTGACCAAAAACACGAAGAAAGAAAAATATAAACGATCCAACATCCATTTCACGTTAGTTTCAGAACAATGGGGAGTACAACATCTTGACGTATGTCACGTGTCGAGGAGTTGGGCGGACCTGCTATCCTGGCGTCTTCCTGGAACTAATAAGGAAAACCGGAAGACTAATTTTTAGGTCAGCCTATGTTTTCGGACTCAGACCCAGCACATTGATTTGTAAGACAAACAATGCAGCTGGAAATTCTCTAAAGAGACTGGTAGCATCAGTACGTAGGCTCACTAAAACGGCTCTAGATGATCTAGTCGTCTATCCGGAATGGCAGTCATGTTGTTGACAGTTAGACAAGATGCTCGTTGAATCACTTTAGTGCGTTACGAATTGCTACTAAAGAATATTAGTTTCAACATTCATGATGAAATTTAGAATTGCTAATGCAGTCTTGATTTGAAAACCTGAAGGCAAGAGACCGCTCGGAATATGTGAGCGCAGATGGGAGGATAATATTAAAAGTGGTCTCAGGATTGGAGTGTGTGAATTGGATTTATCTGGCTCAGGATAGAGACCTGTCGCGGGCTCATGTAAACACGGTAATAAATCTTGGGGCTCTGTAAAAGGCTGGAATATTTTGACTAGCTGACAGTACTACTAGCGTCTCAAGACGGACTCTGCTCCATGTAGTTTGATAGTTCTTGCAATATATTTTTACGATCCATAATTACATAGTCAAATATCAGTGAGTCGTCACATAAATAAATTTATTACAAGCAACAGTTTCAAACACAACTAATACAAACTTCGAACTGTACAAACTTCGAATTCAACAAATATTTGTACAGATAAATTAAACTAACAATAACCGACCGATGAGAAGTGGTTTTATATTCCTTATTCGAATTCGGGAGCTCATTCTTTCAGTAACAATATCATGAAGCTAACAGCAATTTATTTTAAGTATACTCTGTCCGTTCATGGCCCGCTTTATTTATAGATCTAACTACAAACCATCGATGAGCATAACAAATTAGGAAGTGTAAACATGGAGTATTAAATCTTGAGCATTCGCACTCTTTTTGCCTCAAAATGTTAAATTAACGAACTATAACTTTTGATGATTTCTTATGATTTGCATAATCAGGTTAGGTTGATGAGCAACATCTTTCATATAAGCCGTTGTCAAAATCAGTGAAACGGTTCTCGACATGAACATCGCTTATCTCGAAAGCAATAAGACACGAAAAATTGTTTAGTGCATAAATTGTCTTTCATTTTTCTGCAACGATTTTTCAAAATACATTTTGCTCCGATAGGCCTAAATATTAGGGAGTTGCGATCAAGATGTGCGCAGAAACGCAGGCAGGTCCTTAAGTGAAGTGTTCGTTATTGTCGTTACTGCTGTCCAGTTTTAAATAAAACTGGAATGTGTTGATACATTTTACGAAAACTCTCCAATCAGAAATGTAATTAAAATTCATTAAGCGATTCTCGAGTAGTTGTTAAATGCGGGTAGCTACAGGCGAATTTTTTAAACTTCTTAAAGAACACGCCTGAATGTTCGACTTTTAAGGAAAGTTGCTACATTAAAAATTCAGCTGACCCCGAATCTTATGGATCTAACTGTTAGTAGGTGTAACATTTTGGTTTAACTGAGTAAAGTAAAGATGAGTTATGGTTTTGTTTCGTACTACAAGTGAAAAGAACAATTGGAAGACCTAAGATGGTAATGATGAAGTAGATGTTAGAAAATAAAGATTGCAACAGTACAAACTGGATTAAAGTGGCTCGGGATAGGATCCAGTAGTGTGTTCTAGTGAACAAGGTAATGTTTATTCGGATTCAGTAAAAGTCGGTGAGCGACTATCAGATTCGCAAGGATAACTTTGCTCCAACAGTTTAGCACGGTTTATGTAAGCTGACAGCCTTTCGGCGGACACATAAAAGGTAAAGTGTTAGTGATACCATGCAAAACAAAGTTTACGAACATTACGCCAAGTTTGGTGAATATTCTAGCATTCTTATCCCTTTATCAAGTTAGAATTGCAACCCTCCGGCCTCAGCTGTTCTTATCTGCTATTACAACAGATCTACAAACACAAGTAGAGAATGGCAACCACAAGCGTTATAGCTCGTGATGGTCCACCATTTCGTGCTTTTCGTGTCTTCGGGATCATGGGAGAGTATTTGCATATACGAAACAGAAGCTCAAGTCCTGCCTATTTGCACACTGGTACATAAATACTGAGCAACTTCAAACTTTCACAGAGATCGTGAAGCAATGGTTTAGACAGGGCGGTCTGTTGCTGATGCAGTCCATGCAACTGATTGCAGCTTACTGCTGACATGCTGCACTTAACGATATTAAAATAAAAGGAGCGGAGTGGGGCAGAGTGAGGACGCAGACAAAGTATTACATTTTAAAACGTTACTGCTCCAGTACACTCCAGTATGTAGATCACGTGACATGCCATGACGTAGCTTCCTGTTTCTGTCTCTGTTATGCAGGGGGTTATTTCAAGGGGACAGCCTTCATCATCTTCAGGTAATACGACGAAACTTGCAGGCTGCATTTCCTACTAACTTAACTGAAAACAAAGAACTGATGTTCTGAGGCTGACGTCACACGAAGTTGATTTCTCTGTTTTATTCTTAATCTCATTTTACAAAACCCTTTTTCCAGTGTTGCCAACATCGTCATCCGGTTCTGACTTGATTATCCATGTTTACAATACTTGTCCGAAGGTTTTCGCGGCTGGAGTTCAATGTGTTCGGCTTTCCTGTGACAGCCATGTCCGAATGTTTGATGTTAACCAACGTTTCGGTAGACATAGACCTTCCCTCATATCCACCTTGAAAATGGCAACGTATAATGTGTGTTCATAGATGTTTCGTTGCTTGGCAAATGTTCGCTAAGTTCTTCCCATAAGACAGACATAATAAAAAAGCAAATGAATTATTTCAGTTCAGTTTATTTTAACGGAAACTCATGTGAAGGACGGGCGTTTTCGGTAAGCGTTGTAAACGAACTCACGGAGCACCATTATGTTGAAAAGCTGATAGTGACAAAGACACTCAAGACATTTCTCGCCGTTTACAGAAGCCGAGGGATCATTACAAAGTTCATTAGAGCCCGCCACCAGTCCCTATCCCGAGTCAAATGAATCCAGTCCACATACTCCAAAGAACCCATCCGTGTCGGAGACCCTGTGGCATTTCATGATATACAGCATTCTTTTTAAGTCAGCAGTTATTAGCCCCCGCCTAACCCCTAAGCTGGAGAGCCCCTCCTTCCTCGCCAGACTCCAGCGACTGTTTAGTCACATTTGCAACTACGCTGCGTGCCTGGAAACTTTCTTCTCCACCTGCAACATAGACGACACGTCACGCCGTGCCATGGCAACGAGGGACTCGCCTAACACTGGTGGCTACATTATGAAATTAACTTTTTTAAAAAATTAAACAATTTTATTGCGGGTCATGTCAGAAACAATAACTAACATGTTCGTCCTACTGATACATACTGTTATCAGGTTCCCGAATTTATTAGTACAATGGTGCTAATTCGTCATTTTCATTGTGAAAATAAATGCAGCTTTCTTTTTCGTTGTCTTCTGGAAGAAATAAGTTTTAGGTGAAGTCGTCCATTACATTTACCCTATTTGTTTCTTACCTTCTCATAAAGTGGTGAGCAATCTGCAATTTGAAAGAAGCTGGATTTGAGGTTCTCACGGCGGTGAGTACTAAGATGGCTGTCTTCTGGGTTGTAGAGCCGTGTAGTTTAACAGCGTTTCAGAGGTCCTTGCTGCGTCCATCATCAGGCCGATGAGGACCTCTGAAACGCTGCCAGACTACACGATGCTAAACCAAGAAGTCAGCCATCATTGATTAAATTCGATTACCTATTCTAAAACTTACATATTTGCTGGCGACGTACCGCAGAGGTGTCGTTTGACGATAAACTAAATAATTTCTATGGGAATCAGGTCTGAGTGAGAAGTGGCCTAGGAGGTAGCAGACATTTTTGTAACGGACATAACAATACCTGAACCCGCTCCTCGTGATATTTGTCACATTAAACTCACAACTTTCGACAGCTCGCTCATTCTGATACAGACTGCTGCTTCTATCAGCTGTCCTGAGGTGCTCGAGACATCCGGGAGAGGGATTGTGTGCAACAGTGCTTTATGGAGCAGTAATGATATTTAATGACACGATCATGTTCTCGTGACTGCAGTAGTATCAAAGTTCCACACTCCAGTAAACGAATTTGCTTATAGCGTCCGTGCTAATTCGATGTACGGCATGCCACTAACATTTTAAGGCAGTAATCCAAATGCAAGACTCTATATCGTCCTAGCGAATATTGGGATAGTACCATAAATACATAAGAAATACTCCCAGGTTCATCGTTAAAATCATGATTACCAGAGTGATTTCAGGTTTTCACGAAGGCCATTTGAAGATACTTGTCTTCTGGCATGTTGCGGCGTTTACTCTGGTACAAGTTTGCCTTTATCATCAGGGCTTCACTCCAGAAAACAAATATATTTTCTGATTAAAAATGTTCCCATTGCTTCATCCTCAAGTTGAAACTGTTTCGTTGCAAATAGGGGGGGGGGGGGGGTATCATAGTTCTATCGGCATTAAGAGGATGCATAAATATTACCACTTAACTGTACGTTTCTGACAGCCTTTCTCTTACAAAATGTTCAAGGAACAATGCAACAGTGCAACCCAAAGGTGCAACACCTCCATAGGTCTACCAAAGCCTACGGTAATACACGATTCTGACTTCTGAATATGGTGGTATAGTCGAGGTCTTTTGACGTGAAAACGTCTTTAAAATCGATGCCGGGTTTGGGGAGGCAATCGCGCCCAAATGAGCAACAGTTTCTGTCGAAGTAATTTCAAACTTCAATAACTCGGATAAAAATAGACATAGCTCCGCCATCTTAGTCTCGTTTTAAAGAGGAAGGATGAAAGTTTGTGCCAGTACCGCTCCAACATTCGTGGCGACCGGACGTCGCGAACTGCGCACGCGCAAAGTGAACCCACGATTTTCGACTTTCCGGATTCGACACGTGTCCATAAACGGGATCATATCTCAGAGACTAATTATCCGATCCGAGTGAATCAAGTGTTGTTTTGAAGAGGAGTGTATATGTTACAACTCATCCTGGCCTCCAAGTGTGTATCTCAAAAACTCAAAAAGATACGAGGCTGTGAATTTGAAAAAGTTTGAAAATTTCCCGATTTTCTTAAAATGTCGCGATATATGAGGGAGAAGTACAACCAGAATTACAAAAATCGGGCACGAATGCGTACGTAGAGCACAAACGTCCAAAGAAAATGACAACGAAAACGCCGGGCCCGGACCCAAAACCAACGCGCAGTACTGCCACGAATATAGGCAACGTAAGAGCGCTCTGACAACTCAGGCGGCATCTGACGAGCCTGGGTCAAGTATGGATGTGAATTTCGTTGCTGATGAGATGGAGAGTGCAATGGAGGTCGACCCAGACCCATCGGACCCACTTGGCATACCCAATATGGCGACGGGGGCCCAAAATTTTGTTTAATTTCAATATACTATACACGATTGACGTTTTCACGAAAATAACTGCGGCAGTGTCCGACACTGCCTATCAATTTTTTTTTAACTAGCTGAACTACTGTTAGCTTCCCAACAAGGATTAGGAAGGGTTTTTTTACGACGCAGGAATAAGAGATTTGCGTTTTTCAAAGAATATATTTATGTATAGTATGTAGGTAACACTGGGTGTAGAACTTAAACACCCACACACAACTCCTACAAACATATAATGGGAATATGCCTAAGTCAAGAGGTCTTTGAAAATAAATCGACGTTTTGGCAGCGCTCATACATTCAGGCGAAGTTTCAGATGTTTCACTGGCGGGCTACAACTTATGAGTGACGCAGTAGAGTAGCATTCACAAAGGTCAAGTTCTGTTCCTCTAATTTGGGCCCTCTAATTTCTCCCATCGAGTTCTTTAGTCGCACACTTGTATTTTTCAACAAGTCCGTAACTTCAGTATCCGAAAGCTTCATATAAGACAGCCACGTGCAGAATTACTGCATGTTAAAGCAGATGAACATACAATTTATTGTTGAACATCAAAGGACAAATATGCCTTCTTTTATAATTGTATAATTGATACGGAAACAATTTTGTTTAAAGTATTGGACACGGTTACCATCTTCGTACATGAAGCGGATAAAACGTTTCATGGATACACATTTGAGGGCGGCGGTAAGTATATTTTTGTCAATCAACAATAGGATAACCGTAGAGTGACACTTCTGAGATGATCAAGTGTAGACATGGCAACCAGGCAGCATAACAAACAACAACGACGTTAGAGCGCGAAGTTATACTTCTACACACATAGGCAGTTTACTTGCAGCAAACCATCCAATACACATGAACCATTTAATGCATATTTACACAGTTTATTTCAAGACAACCCTAAACTGTTCAACAAAACTTCTATGTTCAAAGGCAGAAATCGTTACAGTCCACACATTCTCAAACAGGGGTGATAGAAAAACACTTTAGTTTCATTTTCTTATTTTGCAAGCAAAAATATACGAGAAAGACAGATCTAAGTGTGAAACATAAAAAGTTCAGGTTTATTTAAATTTATTTGGCAGCTGAGTGACTACCATCCTCACAAAGGACCTGCTAGTATTCCAATTGTCTTATCGTTTACAGACATTCTCAGCTTTGTTCATCTTTGCTAGAAAACTCTCAGCGCTTTGAATTTCCGCGTTCGTGCAACTGCAGCAACATTGCACTAAAGATTTCGTCTTCAGAAAGTAGACCTGTATTAATCGGTCACTGTGTTCTTAACACAGGGACTCCCATCAAACAGTTAAAGGCGATGTTACTCCAGCACCTAGTCATTTTGCATCAACAGAGGCTTGAGTGTGCAAAACAAAACAAGATTTATAAAAAAGGAGAAGGATTTATTGCTCGACTCGCTAAGAATAATCTAAGCAGCAAGTCATTTAGTAGTGGAGCCTGCCCAAGGTCACTGCAGGGACACTCGGTCGAGAGATGCACACGAACACGGAGCTGCATAAAGGAAGTTGCATCCTGCGTCAGGACAAGAGTGGACTAACACTGCTTGGTGCTTGCTTCCTCTCCAAGTGGAACGACTGAACTTCAAACATTTATTTTAACGATTTTCTAAGAAAGAGACAAATAACACTCTGTAGCTCTGTGCTAATAACATGAGGATAACATCTTTGTCCTGTTGTTCAGATGAAATTCAGTTTTAAACAGATACATTCTCACTTGTTTGAAAATATACGAGTTTCTTAAAAATTCGCATAAAGTCAGCATTTTATAATTATTTCCATGGAACAATATCCTTCTTGAGAAGATTAGTAATCGTTAAGCCGACCAAGAAATTGTTGGTCCTTAATTGAATCCAAATGTTCGTTGCTGGGTCCTCAACAGCCCACCAATGAACCTTATCTTGAGCCATTTTAATCCAATCCACACACGCAAATCGCATTTCTTTAAAATGTATTTTAATATTATCCTCCCATCTACAACTAGGTCTCTCAATCTGACTTTTTCCTTCAGATTTTCCAGTTAAAATTTTGTATGCATGTATGTGGCAGACACAGATGACCATTTTTAGATATTCAGCAAGTCTCTCACTGTTCAATAATACATTGTCTTATGACAACCGTGTGAACACAGTCACTAGGATTGAAGACCAGTTACAAATGAATGCACAAAAATTAAATTAACTTTTCATATCCCTCTCCTTTTTATATTTTCTGTGCAAAGCTTTTAATTGACAATGTCTATTCCTTACTGCGTCTATAAATTTGATTTTCTGTATTATTTTGGATAATTAAAGACAAATCGTTGGATTATATAACCTGTGATTTCGCTTGTTAGTGAAATTTAAACTTGTATATCCTGTAGGACTGGTTCTGAAACCGTGGTTATAGATCAGGCCCATGTTTTAACACGCAACGTAGCATTCACAATCATTACCAGCTGGAACAAAAACTTGTCATGACATGCAGCCACTTCCAAGAGTAAGACTGATTTATCTTCTCACATTCATTCCGACCGTGGAGATGAAGTCTGCAAGAAGCTGTAACGACAGTTAAATTATGGTAATGCACCGAAACAGAAAAAGAGTTTTCACGGTTTTACAGTTCCAAGTACAGAAAACTGTATACATACCCATGTGAGTGCGTGCGCGAGCACTCGGAACTAGCGAGATGTACACATTTTCTGCGTGAGTCTGTTTGGTGGTTTGTTAATTAATCTACAACTAAGTTTCCTTTTATATTCCAATCAATGGTCTTTTGTTCAATAAACCAGTCCTCATTGTGGCGTGTCATGAAATATTTTGTTACTTAATATGTAATTGATCTGTAAAAGCTCCAAATTCCTGCCGGCATCTAAGAATACTAAAGTTATACAAGAATTCACAGGAGATGAATTGCTTTTCGGTGAGTGATAATATTACTAACGTTGAAATACACTGCAGTTATCCTTTCATAAGAAATGTTTAATTGCTGCCCTCTCCCAAGAAACGTGCCCACAGATAGGAGTTGAACGCGATTGGATTTTGTTGGCCCAGGACAGGGTCCGGTGGAGGGCTTTGGTTAATTTGGTGATGAACATTCGGGTTCCGTAAGCCATCTAGTTAGTTAGATTCAACAATTGACTGAAATTTTTTTCGACCGTCCGATACTAACGCTTGCCTGTTCACCAGAAAAATGAGTCTTAAATCTTAGTAAATACAGTTAACTTCCTCGATTATTAACACAGCATGTGCTATCTAGAGAAATTGACCAATAAAATTGTGCTCCTTATTAAACTTTCCCACACAAACAAGAGCTATAATTTTTTTTTCACAACGCACGAACAACAACAAACTATTTCCAGAAATTGCGACTTCCCGTAATATATTAGAAATAGATAGATATATAAGCATTTTGTTTCATGCATACAAGTAGCAATAACAACAAATTTCTATACTTTTAAATAAATAAGAGAAAATCAAAATAACAGCGCACACGATGTACTACGTAGCTACAATTTCTTTCCGAAACAGCTCAGCTGATCAAGGGATCCCCTGTACTTCCAGAAGACCTGCAGGTTCATTACCATATACACAACTGCTTACAAATGGACCTTGCTTCGTCAGCTAAATCTAATCTAAACGCTCCCAAGTAAGCCCTTGCCTTCGTATCTTCCGAATAAAAATTTATAAGATTTCTCATCCCTCCCCTGCAATGTCCACTCCTTGGTGAAGAGTACAGATGATGAAGGTCCTCAGTACGTAAGCAACTGTTAACTGAAGTATGGCTTTTGTTTTTCGTATCTCCGTGCACAATTCATTCCTTGAACAAGCAGATCAACAGCGTTATCAGAACATTCGCTTATTATCGCTTCCCTTTATTGATTAGATAACGAAATATCCAAACGACGCATCACTGTCAGGTTTTTACTGTTTATGTGTAGAGTCAGTGTAAGGTTATAGACCTGCAGGGCGGCGTGTTACATCAATTGCTGTGTACACAGCTCTGTGAGGAGTACATTTGTAATAGATATACCTACATGCAATTACTAGCGCCATTTTCAGCAAATAAGACATTTTCCAGCAGAATGGACATTTTTTAGTATGTGTTATGACGACAATTTTGTCGTAATAACGCTGTTAGTGTGAAAGCAACATGCTCTGATCAGATTATACGGGGAGTACCCGTTCTTGGAGCGAGTCTGCATTTCCCATAAGCGCGATGTTATAATTTATGTTTACGTTCCGAATGACCAAAAGTCCTTTGTGGTTTGGTTAACACATGTTCGATACTTTCCTGAATATTTCGGACGAGCGAGTTTGCCTTCTGATGACGAGCCAAGCGCTTCACTGTAAAAACACGCATGAGTAAAATATAGTAACACGATGATTAATTGTATTTCCATATAGGTCTATGAATATCTTACAGCAGACCTAAGTTGACCTATTAAAATTATCCTTATACGTAAGCTGCACAATATTAAAAATATTTGAGTAGGTACAAATAATAGGCCCGTGTTATATGAAGCTGACTGTCTTCTGGGTTGTTGTGCTGTTCAGTCTGGTAGAATTTTACCGACGTTTCAAGGTCCTTGCTGCCTCCATCATCAGGGCGATGAGGACCTCTGAAACGTTGGTAAACATCGACCAGACTACACAGCGCAGCAACCCAGAAGACAGAAATCTTCATACTCATCGC
>NW_019060346.1:1398981-1434121 GCF_000696155.1 Zootermopsis nevadensis | reverse complement strand
CAGCGCAACAACCCAGAAGACAGAAATCTTCATACTCATCGCCCTGATGACGGAGGCAGTATGACCTCTGAAACGTTGGTAAACTTCTACCAGACTACACGGCGCCACAACCCAGAAGACAGCCATCTTCGAATTCAGCGCCGTGAAAACCTAAACCTAACTAGTAAATATTTTACTGCACGGCTAGAATGCTTCTTCCTACGTTTGCACGCTGCTACTGTAAGCAGTTTATGTTACAGCTGACAAAAAATATTTGTAATTTGGATGTCTGAAATTTAGTGTAACAGGAGATTAACTTTTAAAAATGCATGGTCCCTTCGAAACCCTTAAAGGGCCAGCAAAAGAAAAAAATGCCTGAAACTTATGCACGCGCAATCTTACGAGGATCTTTAAAAAACCGGAAACCATAATTTAAGTAGTTGGTTCTCACACGATATGCTGTAACTGTACCTATAAGCAACAGAATAATCTACTTTACTTATTATCTTGTCTCCGGAAGTTATACAATCGTCCTCAGAAGGTCATCCAGCCTATGTACGTCTTATAATTCTCTTTAATCCAACCAGAAGTGCTAAAACAACCAATGATTACTATGCCTATCCAATTAGAGGTTTAAACAGCGATTTCGTTGCAAAACATTTCGACGTCCACCTCAAATTTACGGCCAACTTTCTTGACCTAGATTGTCCCTGCGTTTATCATTTCATGTTGCCAAGATTGTCCACCAGGTAACCCAAGTTACGGAGTTGGCACAACTTGAACTTGAGATGAAATCCTGAGGTACAAGATAAAAACCCCTCACATCTTGATTTTTGTTTCTTAGACTAAATACAAAGCATAGCTTTTATAGGAATTACAGCGTACAGGTTTTCGACCAACTTCCTACGTTAACACTTGATAATTTTGTTAGAAAATTTACTGGAAATTTATTAAGAAAATATTATTTCTAAGTTATAAAGTTTATATTAAATCAATAATGGCGTTATAATAGTGAATTTCGTCGCATCATAACACGCAATTATTAAGAATACATCATTCCCACATCTCTGCATTTTAGGCTAAATATACAGAATGTACCATTTAAAACACAATCCATAAACAATCACGTACTACGGGACAACAATTAAATCAGAAGAAGGTCCACGTGCGTGTATCACTCCAGCCAAGGTCACCCTTGTTGCTAGGCCGCTGTCCAAGCCAGCAGAGTCAAGGTTGTTCAGGTACGAACATGACGTATTCACAAGCGGAACGTGTGTTCATTTGGAAACATTACTTGGTATCAAATTGTGCGCTGCCGTTCTTGAAGCATTTAACAATGCGTATTCTGACAAAGAAGAACGGAATGAGACAACACGATAACTGGTAACAAAATTTCGAGACACAGAAGTGTTTGAAGACGGCTATCTTCTGGCTTGTTGAGCAGTGTGGGGTGGTAGAAGTTTACCGAAGGTCCAGAAGTGCGTGTAGCCTCCAGCGAGGAATCGAGATCTTACAAAGAAGTGTTTGTGACGAGTGTCTATCGAACGACAAAACAAATGAAATTACGGCCGTATCGACTATAAGCAGTGTTATCAGCTGCAATAACGGGATACGGCAAGAATTCGATATTGCCATTGGTTTCGTCGTTTTGTAAAGGGGTTCATGCGTAGTAGTGAGGGATGCGTTTCAAATAGAACACTGTACTTAATGTTCTCTTGATAGTGAGTTACACACTCGGACTGGCCACTCAAAAGATGTCGCTCACTCAGATACTGAAATCCAGTCTTTGAGAGGAACGCACTGTGATGCTTATCGCCATCTGGTGGTCCACAGAAGTCGCTGTGTGACTGAATACACATATCTTCGAGAAAATTTAAAATTATTGGCGTTTCCGCATTACAGACTTAGTAGAACGGATGCTCCATAATACACACTGGTTTACCAATTAAAGTGCGCAAATATAAATGCCGGATTGAAAACTGGCATGACATCATATTAGGCAAGAGACAGCAACCTACCTACGTACTGCAGCTGAGTTTGTGCACAGTAATTTTCATGCAGCGTCCAGTGGACGAAGCAAACGGAGAAAGTTACGTTCATTCAAGGCCTTCTGATATAGGTTACAGACAAGCGATGATAAATTGATTCCGCATTCAAGACTGGAGTCTCCATTGCATTAGATATGCACGACACGAATTCACTTACCGAAGAAATGAAAAGAAAGGCGCCTTCCTCCATAATGTCTGTGATAAAATAATGCACAGAGACAATGATGAGTTTCTTGATGATGTCTCTGTAAAATTATAACTCTTTTTAATGAACTGGTGAAAATTCCTGCACACAGCGTAATTTCGAATTTTGACTCTGAAGTATTATTCTTATTTCTTTATTACGAATTACGATCTATAGCGTGTACCGATTCAGAATTAATTACGAAGAAAATGATTCTTTAACAGAGGGGTTGGCAAACTGCGGCCCTCGCAACATTTTTACGCCGCCCGCCACATAATTTGGGAATTAAATGAAATGTAACATGAAATGACATGAAGTGTTTAATCTGGTCGGATGGTAAGTGTCAGGATTTCGATGTTATGATGAAGTTCAGTGGTTCAGCTCATGCATATGTACTCTCAAACATTACAATTTTTAAACAGGCTTATGTTTAATAAAACATGACACATTTTCTCGAGTGGCGTAAGAGACCGGGGGCACCCCTTGAAGCCTCTCCTATATTAATGCCAGCCTCACTTTCACAAGGCACTCAGTTCTTACAAACGCAGGAGATCGAGACACGGCGATACAGCCATAGACCCGTAACTTATCTGGGTTGTCAATACACTTGTAGCCATCACCAAACTACATGCTTTAAGGCCACGGAAAGACATGGACCAGGTCTGAGGCTAGCACAACCACGGGCCCATTAGACAGAAGTCCTTGGTGTCTCCATCATCAGGACAAAGTGCCATGATGATGGAGGCAGCAAGGACCTCTGAAATGTCGGTAAACTTCTACCAGACTACACAGCGCTACAACCCAGAAGACAGCCATATTCGGACAAATCTTCATTAAAACCTCAGATCTTACTAACAGATATGCTTTCTGTCCTCTTCCCCACTTTTACCTCAAGACGGAAGCAGAGTCCAGCTTCCGAAAGGTTGAATTTTATTATTTTATAATTTAGACGACGTACGAAGTCCAAAACAGCAGTTTAACAGATTACAAATTACTATTACTGTAACAGTGATGAGAGGAACTTAAAATATTCGTGCTAATGCCTGAACATTTTGAAGGATCTTTGATTTCATGCATGTTCAAGATTATGAGCACTCCTAATCCTGAAGTCAGGCTTCACTGATTCTGTTGAACACGGTACAACTCATTACTGGCTCACAGTTTTAAATGTCAGCAGACTTGCCTCGCGTTGTCACGCATGAACTATTCAGTACCAAGTAGACAGATGGTACGGCATCAGTTAACCACATCATTCACGCGGTTCTGTAGTTCCTCTGCAAGTGAACGAGCCAGTCACAAATTTTTTTTTCCAAACTGTTTTGGGATAAGATCCATTGTTATCGTTCAATGCACAGACTTGATTTTTAAGGCAGTGATTCGGAATTTTGTTACAAGTTTTGCCGATCTGTTAATATCATAACTATTACGATTTTAAATATGCGGTGAACTGAAAGAGAAGTTGCCTTGGACTGGGTCCGAGATCATTTAAAAGCACCTGCGCTGATAAAACTGGATGTCGCAACAGCAGACGAAAATACGACAGCATAAGCGAACGCGAATTTATTTAATGACTCTTTCAGTTACCCAGACTGTATAGAGAAGCTGATAATAAGTAATAAATTGGAAATGACGTTAAAGGAAGCTGTCGTGTACAAGATACTATCCCAGTATTTTCTCGAGGAACATTAAAAAAAAACTCAGTCAGGATAGCCGATCTCCGGGCCGAGATTTGAATCCAGGACCTCCCGAATACGAAGCAGGAGCTAAGTGAATGTGTAAAACTGGGAAATTCAGATGAAACAAAACAATTAGTTTTGTCTTATTTTTTAGAGTTCATTTTAAGAAAGTAAATAGATAGAGGAGTTCATTGTTATGAGTTAAGTATCTAGGTGTCCTCTTCTGGATCTCTAACCCATCAAATTTCTATGCCCAAGGTGTAGCATGTGACTGCATATGTTAAGTCCTTTCAGTCTGTCTGATTCCATAATATTTTATCACCAAAAATAATGAACGAATTTTCATAACATTTGATGCTAGAGGTCTACATTATAAACTCTAGTTCATTTAATTTTGATTTTTACCAGTCCAAAATTGTTCCTACTTCACAGGAATACCAAATACAATTTTATCGAAAAAATGCTTGTCTTAAAAATGTTGCTGTAGCAAAAATATATCTCGTTTAAAATCTACAATATTCATTGCAAAAATTATTCGATGTCGTGCATACTTAACAAAGTGCAAAAGAAAATAATTTATGACTCTGTGTAGTTTCGATCTATAACGCCATTAACTTTGCAACAATGGAATGCATCTGCATTAAATGAATACCAAGCCAAAATAGCAACAAACGAATTTTAAAATAGGCCTTCTTCAGGGAGTAGAAGGCCGATTTGTGAATGGAGATGAAGCAAAAAGACTAAACCATGTAAAATAAATGTAAGACACTAAATCCCACTGAACAAAAGAATTCCACTAACATTAAAATATTTTAAAAAGAGAAGCAATATTCTAAGAGTCGCCTACACAATAGAAAATGTAATTCATCATCAACAGTGGATTTTGGAATATTACTGAGCGGATAAACAGATGTGGATAACCTGAAAATTAAACTTCGTCTAAGAGAATGTATTATATTTTCGTTTCTCAGAAATACGTCTTACATTTAGCTACACACAGCCAGAAAGTACTATATTAGAATTAGTACATCCCACTTACCAATTTTAATGTGCTCCCAAGTCATCAGCTTTAAAGAACCCAAGTTGTTGACAGCCACCTCCATGTATGAATCACTTGTTTAAAATTGTTCTAAGTATATGCTGACTGACTGTGTCCTGTAAAGATAAATGGTGCATCAGTTAGTACTCCAAAAGAAAAAATAGCACATTATCTCAAATATCTTTACATTTGTATGATTTGAGGTTTTCACAGCGGTGAGTATGAAGATTTCTGTCTACACGGCGCAACAACCTGGGAGACAGAAATCTTCATCTTTACATTTACTAAGGAGCTAAGTGAATATTCAATTCAGAATCGTTTATCTTCCTCCGCTCCGTTACGTCATATCCCAAAGTTCAAAACATAAAAAATATAATATTATCTCACTCTACGGAACGAACATAGACTGAGTGATTAAAGACGAGGATGATAAGAAGAATACTTGTTTGATAACAGTGTATATAGGACAATATCTAAAAGGACTGAAGAGATGGAAGGTTGCAGGAAACTTCCCAATGAGAAACTTTTTAATTCGTACCCTTACTCTTCACCAAATGTTACTAGGATATTTAAATCTAGGAGGATAATATATACAAGGAATGCAGCACTCATGAAATGTATAAAATTTCAGTCGTGAAGAGGACACGTGGGAAAATAATACTGAGATATAGAAGGCTGTCTTCTGAGTTACAGCACCGTGTAGTCTGGTAGACTTTACCGACGTTTCAGAGATGCTTGCTGCCTCCATCACCAGGGCGACTAATAGCCATGAGTCGCCTTGATGACAGAGGCAACAAGCACCAATGAAATGTTGATAAACCACTTCCAGATTACATGGCGCTACACTCAGGAAATATCCATCATCATACTCGCCGTTATATGAACCTCAGTTCCTACTAAATATTAAGACGAGTCTTAAGGAAATTTGCGAACTGGATTCGCCCAGAACTGGACAGCGTTTAGTGGCTGAGTGCTATGAATACTATAAAGAACCCACGGGTTTCATAACACGTGTGAAATTTCTTGACCAGTTAAACAACTATTAGCTTCTCAAGAAGTGATTTACTCAATTGAGTTAGTTAGTTATACGCTGCATACGGGCATGTCTGTTCGTAAGCGAGAGTTCTAGCTGTAAGGCATAGCAAATAGAATATGAATTTAAATTAGAGAGATTTGGATACAGAGCTTCTTCGCGTGGAGGAAATGTGGGAGATGAAAGAAAATCCTAGTCAGATTCTTCTGATATCCATGTCATCCTGAATTATAGTCCTCGTTAGTAAACAGGCTTATTTGCAAAACCCTGCAATTCACGGAAAGCAGGAAGTTACGTGTAACATATTCCTCTCTACGTCTACTCCCAAAACAAGTAAAATTCCTGTACAGAAAACATAAAAGTTCCTGATGTGACGGTTAATGCTTTTCAAATGGGTAATAACCCTGCAAGCTGCTCACTCACACCAGCGAGTTATAACAAAAGTGAGATTAAAAAAGAGAAAAGAAAGAGAGACAGAAAAAAGAAAAGTGAGCGTTTACGTAATTTGCTTTTCTGTGTCAAGGTAGTCACTTAAGCGCATGCGTCTGACTCCACGAGGCTGTGTTCAGTTGTTCATACTTCCATACGCGATTAAATTTCATATTTCACATCCGCTCAGAAAGAATGTTCTGTATCATCCCAGGGCGCTTTGTTATAGTCGCAAAAACAAATCCATTACAGGTAACTGCTAATGATTGTAAACTCTGAAACAATTAAGAGGAGTTACGAAGAATGTGAGCTGATTAAAACGATACGCCTCATGTGTTTCTACGCTGATATTTGGAAGTTACAAGTCAGGATATTAATATGTCTATAGATGCTCAATATATATTGATATTCTGTCAGATAACGCTATGCAATTCATCTATAGCGTGAGTCCATATTTTTCAGGTATATGATTATTATTGTGCGACACGGTCCATATACTCTATTTCCAACGTTTTTATTATAATATACTTAAAAAACACTCTTAATTTTAGAAACTATTCTGCCATTCCCTTTATTTCTGTTGAATTATATCGATATAAGAAACTTTGTACTTTTATGCTCTATATATTACGTTGGAGATACAGTCTCACAAATCCTAACAGCCGAAGGTCATACGCATATAAATCTCGTTTCCGCTTCTGCGTACCTTCTCTTTAAAAAGTTTCACTGTAACATTAAAGGTTGAGTTTTATTGTTATATTAAGCTAAGTTATGAATAACATTTGTTTGCTGACATTTCTCTACGCCAAAACCTGCAAATATTGGCATGACGTAAAATTCCAAACATTTACTCGTTCTTGTTCTGTATTTATTTAAACGAGGAAAAGCAAGTGGTTAATTAAGAAATCAAAGTCTGTGCATTAAACTTGTCTTTCCGCGGAAAGACCCAACACTGAAGATACATACGTCATCAGACAATGCAGCATTACTAGCAGCATCACAGTGGATATACGTCACTGATTAGCCAAGGGAGGAAGAAGTCACTTTAGGACATGTTCCTGGTGGGTTGGGAGCGACATGCACGCACTCTGTTCCTGGAAAACCGGAAGTGGATGTGCAGGAATGTTGGATTCGACTGTGTGGGGACGAACAAATGAGTGGGATAGGAGTCATTAAGTCGTGTAAATAAGGTGGACACTAGATTATGTTCTAGCGTCACGTTGTGAAATAAAAGAAACAATTCATTATTTGTCAGTTTTTTACAAGGCACTTCGCATCTAAAATTGCACTCTCTCACTCGCACTTCCAGTCACTACATGTTTCGGAGTGTACGCACCCATTATCAGGTCATAAGATTTCTCTGCAGATCGCATCACTGTATTTTTTTTTAATTTTAAAATCTTTTCAAATATTACAAAACTTTTAAAAATTTTCAAAGCTTTCCGAAATTTCAAAATGTTCAAAAACTTTGTAACATTTTAAAATAATTTTCAAATTTTAACATATTTTCAAATTTTAAAAGAAAAAAAACACTTAATCAAACCAAACCTAACCTAACTTAACCTAAGCTAAATGAAAATACTATGACTTAACCTAATACATCCTAACCTAGTCTAAGCTAACCTAGACCAGCCTAGACAATTCTAAGCTAGCCTAGCCTACTACTACTATAAATATTATGATGACTCCTTCTATAAAAGAAACTGAACGCTCAAGCGTAGGGAGCTGAGATATGCATACCCGTACAATAAGTTAGTAAACCTGAAGAAAAAGACATCTTTGAAGACCTTGGAGTAGATGGAAACAAAAGAAAAAATGGATCTTAAATAAAAGGGGTGAGTTTAAAAGTGTAAACTGAATTCAAATGTCTAATGATATAGGTCAGTTGCGGGATGTAGGGAACACGAAAATGAATCTTCGAGGAATTTACAGACCAGCTAAGCGACTATCATCTTGTCAAGAAGGACTGTATTATATAGATTCACTTAAAGAATAAATATGTATTGTATATTTCAAAGAACATTTAGAACCAATCAAATAACCAAATCACATTTTCTTCCTAACTCTTTAGTGCTGGGTTAATACGCCTCTTCCTGGCTCTCATTTCAACCTCGATCGGTTCTCATTAGCGCCGCTACATGATGACTATTATCCCACTCTTGCTGTTCGTTCCGATGTTAAGTGATCTGATTTAATAAATGCTTCACCAAACAAACGTTAAACTCAAAAGCGATGTAAACAATACTTATTAACCTGTAGCTACATATTATTCTCCTCAAACCCTCATTAGTTGATCTGCCGAATGGGCATAATAAACACGTACAAACAAGTATGTAGTTCCGACGTAATTAGTCAAAGTTTTGTGATAAAGACTGTCTTTTGGGATGTTGCGCCATGTTGTGTCGCAGAAGTTTACACGGCGTTTCAGAGGTACTTACTGCATTATGGAGACCATAAACACCTTTGTAACGCCGGTAAACTTCTACCAGTTTACACGGCGCAACATCCCAGAAGACAGATATCTTCAGAAAAATTGTAATTTTCCTTCTCTCACTGTCAACGTTAATTTCTGACTATGAATCATGATTATTTTGGATGAAACTGAAAACAGCCAGAAGTTTACATTATGCGTGTACACTTACACGACTAAGGAAATAGAAATGAAGTAAACGTCCACATGTTGAACTTCAAAAGCCATTTCACGTCCTGCTTGCGTGTATGTCCCAAGTCAGTGAATCATACGCCCTGACTAGCTCACGATCTGCGCATCGAACTTCGCTCATCCACAGGCAGGTAGCATTCAGCTATTCACAGCAGCTGCTGGGGATTCGTTATGTCATATGCCTTACAGCACTTCGCTTAATGCAGCATGCATTTGTTCCTGTTTGAAAACTCCAGGTCTCTTACGTGCGTTACGTAATCCTGGAACACTTACATTCGCTGAATAATAATTCATTTTCATTAGCGTGAAGGTGGACTCTTGCATTTATCAGCCTTCGGTAGTGGAACGAAGATGTGGTTAGATTATAGATAGTTCAGTAATTACTCTATCTAACAACACCACATCAAATGCAGAATTATTTTCTAAACGTCTGTGGCAAAAGGTAATGCACCACATATACTGCTGGTTATTGGCCACCATTCGACGTCCTTGCATACATTTGCAACGAACTGAGAAAATATAATTCGGGAAGTATGCACATAAAACAAATTATTTCTCACATTATAAGCAGGAGCGTTAATCTGAAAGAACTTCCTGTTCGGTGGTCTAACAAAATACGTTCCCAAGATGAGATATAATTTATACATTGGACAATCTCCTAGAAACGTAAGATAATGCCCAATGACCAACATATTTAATATAGTCAGATAATGGAAAATGTCCGACGTATTTTATATAACAATGGGCAACATGCAATATATTTAACAAACCTCAAAACTATACATAAACAACCAATGTTTACGACGTATATCATCGGGATCCTAACTCAGAATGTTTCAGCGTACGTGCACTTTGGCTTCGATCTGATTGCGGGAATTTACGCGTGGCTGACTTATGGTGTTTTCTGATCCAGATTTCAATGACAAATCGGCACATGACATACACACACACACACACATACGCACGCACGCACGCACGCACGCACACGCATTATATACGATCGTCCAGTGTGTTCAATTTAAAACGCAATCCTAAATACAGCAGTATATGTGACACAAATTGGCTTATATCAAGAGAAATGTGCTTTTTCTAGTTTTTATTTATTTGGATGAACGTACAGAATATCTTCACAGCAGCTGCTGAAAGTGTCCACCACGTTCTCAAAGATATGTATCCATCCTTTACAGTGCATTTTGAGCGACTTTTCGAAGTGTTCTGGGGTCAGTGTTGGCAACAGTCCGTTCAATATCGTGTTTCATTTCCTCTAAGCTTCATAGGTTTTTCGAGTAAACACCATCTTTTGAGAGATTCCCACAGAAAGAAGTCTGGCGGGGTGGGCCTAAGGTTTGGAGATCTCGGTGGTCAAAGGCCACGTCCAACAGTGACCTCCCTCACCAAAGATATCTTGCAGTGAAGTAGTTGTTTTCGCAGTGTGGGCCGTCGCCTTATAATGTTGAAGTCTGCAATCCCTATGTCCACACTGTCCGACGTCGGCCATGTTTCCTCTCGTAAACACTTCCTGTGTCCCGAAATGTTTTTCCAGTCGTCGAATTGTTGCTTTATTTGACATTTATTAGGATACGCATTGCTAAATCCTTAACTAACAGAAACAAACGATTTCGATGCGAAATAATTTTCGAGAATGAACACACGTTCTGCTTGTTCTGTTCGCATCTGCACAACTTCTATGCAGTTATCGTGAGCAGCGACCTAGTAGCCAGGGTGTCACGCGGGATATTAGGAAAATCTGTCACATGGAAGTAAAATTGGTTGTGATTTAATTTTTGTATCACAATATGTTATTGTTGCTGGGTTACATTTTACGTGGAAAATTTACAGATCTGCATGACAAACAGCTCTGAACACCAACGCCCCAAATTCAACCCTTTTATTCAAGACACAGTTCGTTAGGAATTATTTTATAAAGCTCTACAGCACTCAGACCTGCAACTAGCACTAACCAATTGCTGTTTTCAGACGTAATTGCTGTTTACAGTGAGGATCATAAAAACAACCATAAATGCAAAATGCAGCGTTACTAATTGTTAGAGCAGGTGGTGAAATAGTTACAATTGGGATTTAACGAAATGAAGTTAACCAGCGCTCAAATTGAGCTTCACCGCCAAGACGTCTGAAAAGCTCAGGCCTATACAGCTGAGCCTGCAAGTAAAAAAATATATAACCTCGAATGGACTCATTAATCAGCTACGATCAATCAACCAATCCATCACGGAGAGAGTTTCTTAATTCGTTCAACTGTTCAATAAATTCCCTAGGTTTTATGAAACAAGATGGTTAATTACCATGGTCACAAGATTCCACGTCTGAGCCCTATCCGGGGTCAGTTAATCCAATCCACACACCTGTTGTCCAGTTACAATTTTCTCGTCATCTTCCTGCCAAGGATTGGGCCCTTGGCCCGTTCCGGACAATTGCTCAAGGCAACTTGCCATATTAGTCTCTTAGTGTTTTCTAGGCTATTTATCATCTCTGCCAAATAAGTCATACGGTACTTGTTTCACATTGCTAGTAAAGTAGTTATTTTCATTTAAACGCGATGTAACCGTTGAAGACACTACGCGTCTGCACCAACAGCTGATCACAAATTACGTGATCTATTACGTCAGTTTTCTTGTTTCACAGCCGCAGCTGAAAGAATTCACATCACGTCTCTGTCGATCTGACGCACGTGGTTGTTGCCAGGGCCTCACTTTTTAACATCTACGTCATCATGAGTGAAGGAACACAGGAATAGAAATGTTTCGGACGCCAGTCTTCGGGAACGAGACGTATTTATACCCACCGCAGGAAGATGCTTGCGATTTTTTTAAAACCTTCGTGCGTCATTTGGTTAGCATTGTTGTTAACACTGCCGTGTACTTTGTGAATGGTACACCCATTTCACGTCACTCTTTCAAATGTACGAGAAGAGGAACGGAGGGCAGTTAGTAGCTATTTCGGGCTCATACAAATGCAGCCTATGAGCACGCAGTTACACTTCTATATTTATGGGCTATTAATAAGGTACCGGCACTTAACAATTTCATATCAACTGATGCAGTTCAATGAGTCTAGGCTATGAATGAGTCGAGAGGGGCGTGGCCCATCGAGCGGGATAGCTCAAGCGGCAACACTTCGAGAGTCACTGAGGATATCCATGGTCTAATGCTGTTTAGGTCAGGAGTTTTCTATCTACACGAGACTGATAAGCGGGCAGCAAGGTTATATATCTGTTAGAACAACTTGGCAATTTATTAAAATGCTACTACATTAGGCTTCCTATTCCAAACAGGTCCACTCATTTTAAACAGTAATTTTCTTTCCAGATATTAGTGAGATATTTGGCTCCGTTCGTTTCAATAATCTTTCAATTTCCCATTCAGCGTCTTTTATGGGAATCGCAAGCCAATCTCCAGGGGTTTATCACCCAGACACATTCCATTTCTTAGTTAGAAGCTTTTCGTCACGTTGTACAATTGTTTCAGCGATAGGCACCATCAATTATTAATAACATTAACACGCATTTCTTATGCCTGCTACCGGTAACTGTTTTTCGTCGTATGGGTACTACAGTGTTACAAGTTATGTCACGCGTCATCGAACCATTAAGTGGGCCATTTTGCCAGAATGAATTCCCCTGTCCTGAAGCCGCCAGAACGGTCATACAGTGACATCGTAAGAATATAGATGATGAACACACACACGAAAGGAAAAGTGAAAATCTGAATAAAGGTGATGCAACTGTGAGGAGTTGTACACCCACCCCCTCACTCCTTCCTTCCACCTACTCTTTTTATAATACCTGCTCCGTCTGCTACTTAATTTCATACTGCAGGATCAGAAAATGCAGACGTTTTTGACGCTTAACCAAATAAACACGCCTGCAGTATGAATTTTTGCAGCTAAATCTTATTTATGGGACTCAAGAAAAATGCTCACCACGGCATAAATATGTATTCGGGGTATGGGTGGGGTTAAAACTCCCCGTATTCTTAACTTTGACACTAGATGGAGAAGGGTGGGCATGTTTAAGCTGCTATCACTTCACCCCCGGTGTGTGTCCGCATGTTTGCATTCATGTTGTGTGTGTTTTCGTGTATGTAAGTATGCATGCAATGTAGGCGATTACAAAGCTGTTAGGTAAAAAAACCCTCTATTTTGATATCTTAAATGCTCCACATTCTTTGTTGTCCGTTCGGTCCAGTCCCCCTAAAACGCAGGTCTAACATAAATATTTACGATTACCTATAAAACTTTCTTTTTTTTCAAAAAAGGTCATTGGTCCTCCAGCAAAAATTAACTGTTTTCGATTGGCAGGTTATGGAAATCACATGTTCAAGAACATACATGTGTCCGTGTGGAGCGAAAAGACATTTTTGTCTTGCATCATTCAATTGCTATTTACTCACAGAAGTATTCTGCAGTAAAAGGAACGAAACTTCTCCAACTACGAATTGACGTTGCGTAATAGTCCTAGTGTGTGTTAAAAAGTGTTACCTACTTTCATCAGCATTTGTTCAGCGAAAGTAGGTTTCGCATTTGGATTTTTTTTCCTGTTGTTTTCCTGTGAGAGCCTGGGAGAGACAGTTGGAGGGAGAGAGAGAGAGAAAGAGAGAGAGAGAGAGAAAGAGAAAGAGAGAGAGATCGACAACAATACGTGGAGGGGGACGCGCAGTAGCGTTCTCATTTCCACCCACAATATGCCCCTTCTAACCCGTACTTACTACGATCTTACGATGACGTTACTTCACAGTTCCTGTTGTATGGACGATTAGACAACGAGAGCTAGAATACACACCTCACGTAGATGAACTCCTACGCGAAGTCAAGTAGACCGACAGAGTTTTCATCGTCTTATTTCAGTTACCTTCGCACATAGTATAAAAAAGTGCTTTCATTCTTGAGTGAGTTGCGATTTCTTAAAATGACCTTTGAAGGTAGACTAGTCAGTGATTGGAGTGAAAACAACAAGAAACACAGAAAGAATTAAACTGTAAAAATGATGTTTTTACTGCGAACAAAACTAGTACAGTCTAGTAATTCAGCTGAGCACAAAAAGAGCATGTAAGAGCGAATTGGATCATTTGCAATAATATGTTGCAGATTAAGAATAAAATACTTTTGAATATCGCAAGCTGTTTGCGCGGAATTTTCTTAACAAAAAGTGTATTAAAATTGACTTGTTTATTTATTATGACAATTAGGCACAAAAAATATAACCTAGTTTGGAACGCAGACTGTAAAACTACTTATTCCTTAGAACAATCTTCCACAACACACATAAGTAGTTTTTCAGCCGGGGCGAGAATGGATAACGCTGAACTAACTACTCTGGAGCAAATTAAAATTACCAGAGTTATAGGGCAACTTAACGACTTTAACTTTGAAACATTGCAATATTCTTACTTCTCGGAAAATATACGTTCCAGAAACGAAAGAATATAACATAGCACAACATTTCTGTTATCTCAGAAATTTGCTTAGCGATGAAACACTGTGCACATAGAACGCTTCACACTTTAAACAGCACAGGCTATATATTACGGGCTTACAGTTACCGCCAGAGAATAGTCATTCTTCAGAATCTGATAGCTCTGATGTTAAAGAAATGTGAACCTTTTATGGAATCCGAAGTTTCAATCTCTGGAATACACTAATGAAAGTTTTGGATTCATAAATAGCGGGGAATTTTATGACTGAGCAAATATTAGTTTCTGAGTCATCCCGGTACATGAAGTTAGAATTTCATTAACGCGTTCATAATAGCTCGCTACTGGCCCCTAGCTTGAGAAATATTAGTCTGCAACCCCAAGCCCTATTTAAGATTCGTTTTAAAATTATTCTCCCATGTACATTTAAATTTTCCAAGTGGCATCTACTGCCCCTAAAAACATAAAAGAACTTACAACAATTTTAGTTAAATTTACAGTCACATAATCACATAGTGATGTGTGCACTCTTCTTTACCGAAAGAGTAATCGTGGTTACGTGGTCGGTACGTGGGAATCATTACAAGCAACACGAAAATAGGAGGACAGGAAGGGAATCACCTTACTTTCACTTTCGCACTGTCTGTTTGTTCAGTTCATTTCTTAAACCAACTAACTTAGTGACATTTTCAAGCTAACACATTCCTACTCGACCTTTTATGCTTCATTACCACGGTAATTAGTACACACTCTATACCAACAAACAAACGTAAACAAAAGAGAAACGAATTTCCTGTACTGTAAATTTCGAATGAGTCTTTTCACTTTACGTACATTTAGGTAGAGCTGTGGTAATTCCAACATGACGCCATAAAATGCCTTAAAACTTCTCTTTATGAATTCAAAGGCATTTGGATCTTTCGTTTTGGTCTGTATTAACGAGACGCGTGTCTGTCCTACTGAGTCATTTAACATTTAAACAACACATTTTTGTGATACTTGGTATTCATATTTGGTACTGAAAATTCCACACTTTGGGGCTATTGATTCCATGTCAGCAACTGGATTAGCGGGATATGTATGCAAATCTGTGTGGTGGTAACAGATTACAGCCATTTAATATTTGGTCTTGAAATTTCCTATGGTGACAGATCTTTTAAATGTACATAATTTTTATTACAGTAGCCTGATTGTTAAGAACAAGAAATGCAATAATACGGCGTACGCATACAATACTGTGGTGGTAAGACAGTAACTGTTGAATAAATCTAATTGTAACGTAATATACTTCATTTATACGGTACCATATTACAATAACATATACTAGACACGATAAATTAACACACACGAAGTAAAATCATTCGGTATTCGAAAATGCACCACTTCAACGGCTAGTGATGTTAAGAAATTTCCATGAACGCAGTGTTTCCCTTCAAAGTGCCAATCAAAATATTTTGCTTGTTTGAGACTGTAAGAAAGTAACTCGATGTCATTGTGGAAATGGAAGAATGCTTTTGACTAAAAATGAAAAAGCGTCTCGAAATTTACAAGTTTAATTTCGAAATAAATTTCTCATAAAAGAGTAAACAATTATCTAAACGCTAAAATAATTACATGTCCTCAGTACATTTTTGAAACTAAATATAGTATTCTCCTGCATAAACCACGAATTCGTCCATTTTCTTTTCCAGTTCTTTCGGCGGTGCGGTTTTCCGCTCTACTCCTCCTTGAACCGTTTTTCATCAAATCACATCTCTCAATAACAAACAAAAACGTGGAAGACTTATCTGAGTGTGTCTGTTATTAAGTGACTTAGTCCAATCAAAGCGCCTTCAGCGACAGAAACGTGTATGTCGTCCGACAATGATAGGAAGTCAGACACGTCCTTGTCTCCAATGCCACCGCGAAACTGCATTTTGTCGTATAACTTGGCGGTCTATACAGAACCCACCAGTTGGACTTGATCATTATACTGCACATTCATTCTATTCCTAGAATACATAAGGAACTTCATAACAAAACCGACAACTCGAAACGATACCACTGTTACATAATAATTATTATTCTTTCATTTGTACTGACTATACCGGAGGGGGCGGGGCATTGAAAACTAAATCTGTATAGGCTTAGACATTTTATTAGCTCCATTCCTTTAAATATATGAAACATGAAACGAAACAAGGCAGGAGAGCCTGAATTTACTTATTTACTTATACCAGCATGTTGTTTAAAGGAAATACGAATAAGAACAAGAGAAACGGAACATGCGTGCTGAGTGCGTGTAGGTGAAAGTAGCAGACGTTGAGACATTGTTACAGTCCATGCATCCACATCAAACGAGCAGCCCCACTTCCCAAAGTATTTCAATGGCAGCACCTTGCCTCATAAATAGGTTTCCTCTCCTACCTGTTCTGAAAGCATTAACAATCTTTGTTGTTACCACAGACTTCCGTTTCTAGTTTCCAGCTCACGAGATGTCACATACTGTTCCAAGTTACATAACCTAGTAGTGAAATCACGAAAGTCC
The DNA here is from genome assembly GCF_000696155.1 of Zootermopsis nevadensis. The sequence continues at coordinate 1,417,115 of NW_019060346.1, read as the reverse complement.
TTCTTGAGAATTTTAATTCTCAAGCTTTCTGAGAAGCTGATACTCAGTCAGCTGCTCACAAAATTATTTTTCTCTTATTGAACCGGAACGTTCACTACAGTATTCACAAAAGCCAGCCAGAGGATCCTATCCTACAGCCAGCTAAATCCATATTCGTCCTCACATATATTTTAACATTATCATATTATCTACGTCCAGATCTCTAAAGTTCCAGCTTCCCTGCAGGTTTTTAAGTGCCAGCTATAATTTAAAATAATGAATACGATGTTCGTAAGGATCCCAAAGAATTTATCACATTCTCTTACAATTTAATAGAGAAAGATTGAACATTAGATATTCTAATTTCGAAACATATTTCGTAATGTCTATTTGTCTATTGCAATCCAGTTAACCGCAAACCAGTTCCATATAAGCCTATCAAGGAGCCGGGATGTCAGTTAATCTTGGTTATGGGCTGTACAGTGGCAGTTGAATTTCTTGTATTGTATCAGATCTTTCTTATCGCCGTCATGTCCAGACGAGTTCTGGGATCCTTACAGTCTCATATGTAAGGGTAATATGGCGGTAAAGCGGCCGAAGCATGAAGCTGGCCTTTCGTCTGCATCTCATGTCGACGTTTACAATGCATAAAGCTTTATCTTTAGCTTCGTATACGTATTTATGCCTTATTACCTAGACAAATGATCAACTTTGATATTTTCGACGTGCATTTAGTTTAAATGATTTACATAATTATGCTTACTGGCAGTAAATAAAACAATTAATTAAGACTTTAAACAGGAAAAATTGCCAAATAGTAACGTGGTAATCGAAAGACTTTAGAATAACTCACGTATCTATGAAGGACTTCCTTACTTGAAGCACCTTATGGTAAAAATACAGGCCTTAAGTGATAAAGTATTACTGATCTTGCTGAGTCACAGCTGCAAAATAAAACAGCATTTAAAATAAGCACTTTGATGATAAAGTAAAACTTGTCTTGCTGGTGTTATTTCATTATCAAGTTAGCGGAAAATAATAACATTGTAACTCTTATCTTTAGTTCAGCAGTTTTTTTCCGAAATACACAAAACGATATAATTCGCCTACGCTCTTTTATTTTGAAAGGAGGGGGGTTAAAGTCACGTGTACCCTGAAAATGGAAGCGGTATGTACCATTGAAACGCTGGTGACTACTTTCGAAACTAGGTGTCATAATCCAGAAGAAAATAACTCATATAACAAATCTCATATTCTTAAATAATTTTTAAATATAAATATTGTTTGTCTTTGTTTCTTATTTTTGTTTCACATTTCATGTTCAGGAAGCCTTACACCTTGTTTTATATTTATTTACCTCTAGACGAGTTTACATTATTTACCTGCAGGAAATTTTCTGCTATTTATCTTCCGCAACAAATTATCAATATCAGAATATTTTAGTTAGACAATTCAGTCCCAACTCTTCCTGACTCTCTTGGTCTTTCTTCATAGAATGTTCTAGAGAAAAGTATAAAGCAGTGGGAGGGAATAAAGCATGCTTTGTGTTACCTCGTGCTCAAAAATAATTCCTATAACCTAACAACACTCACACTTATTACGAATTCAAATAGAATATTACACAGTTTTTGTCCTCTCAATAATTTCAGAGTTTCCTGATTTACGGAATGTTTGTAAGCAAAATTCGAAGAAATGGTGTTAACGTGGTACTTTATACTTTCAATATGCACTCCAGGAGAGTATAAAACATAATAAAAATTTGTGTCAATAGATAATTCAGTATCTAGAAAATGTAGGAAATAGTCGTTATATATGGCTTGTGAGCGTACCACAAAAATTCTGGCGCAAAATCATTTTTGAAAGATTCAAGTAGAGGATAGAACGATTATTATAATACACTAATAGGTTTTTCGCAGATAATCTACCTGAATAATTGTTAAATGTCTGCACACACACATACACAGGCCTATATTAGCAGTGGGTTCTTAACCGTCTAGTTCAGTCAAATAATTTGTAACCACCATGTACTAATACTCGTACAAGGTTTAATATACAATCCAATAAAAATACTAAGTAAGTAAGTCAAGTGTTCGGTCCGTTTGAACAAGAGTTCCATCTAGAGGACGGAGGAGAAATGACAGACAGACAGACACAAATACGCATGAAGAAAAACATGGACGTGGAGATAGCGACTAGTTCTGTGTCCAGCTTGTTTGTCAAGGTTACTGATGGACTGGCATAGTAATTTTTTGAAGTTCCTACTCGTCAATGATACCCTGAGCCTTTAGTAACGAGGTAGCTTGGACTCCACAAATTAAATACAATCTCCAAAAATAAATTCGACCTGCGCATGTCGCAACTGATCGAATACTGAATAACAATATTCAGCATAATCTACAATACACAAAAGCTATTATCGCTTGCGACCAAAATTTATTACAGATAATTCAATAGCATTCAATTCTCTTTTCTGTTACCCGAACGCTTTTTCCAACAACTGTTTCAGTTTCATCTCATTCTCTCGACGTTTCTTGATTACCTAGTTCTTAAATGTATATGTTTAACTAAAATAACTAAACAAACAACCAACCAGTTCTCTGGAAGTATAACCACAAGATTCAATGCTGTTAAAATAAAATTTGGCCACGAAACCATCTACCTACCGTCCAACAACAAAACATATTTTCATATGATTCATATTAAAATAATAGCCCTTATTGATTTTACAAGTGGCGAAGTTGTCTGGTTAATTTAATATTCAGACATATACAGGTCTTAGAAGTTGGTGGGTAGATATTTTACAAAGGTTAAATAAAACTTTATCAGTTTTCTCGAAAATGGGTTATCGGACTAAAAATTTCTAACGAAATGTGTATCCTATACATAATCGAAATATGCAATTTTATTTAAGAAACTGTGCAATTATTTTCATCGTTCTAAGCTTCCACACCGTTGCACCACAGTGACTTAAGATTCGTTTCAATATTATGCTTCCGTCTACTAATACATCTACCAAGTGATGTCTTCTCATTATCTTTTCATTTTCAGATTTGGAAAAGAGCCTTTCTGCCTTCCTTGGTTTGTATCGGTCGTCCATAAATCTGTCTCTGCTTCCCTTGAAACGTCGGAGCACTGTATGATCCGCGAAAGTATTTACTTACACTTTATCACTAGTCTCCAAGGCTGTGGAAGAAGACGAGGTCAAATCACTCCGAAAGTGCTGAATGGAAATGAGTCAGCAAAATTGGAAGTGATGTAAATCACCTCAGAAAATGATAAGACGACATATCCATGGAAAACCCAGGCTTGCCAGATGGATAATGTGTACGAGCCCCTTAACAATTTTGCAATTAATTAATGTGGCGGCCTCGTAGTTCTTCAGATCTGCGGTTAAGACAAATTCCGAACATGAAACCCTCAGTCTCTCGCAGCGTTCTGGTAAATTTTTTTATCCAGTCGCGTTGGTCTTGAAACCCATTTTGTTAGATAAAAATTTATTAACAATGGATAAGTTATAGGCTACTAACACCATGGAGTAGGATTGGTCTTGAGTAGCTGATAGTCGCTAAACTGGTCAAGAAATTTCCCGTATTTTATGCAACCCGAAGGTTAACAATCATGTTCGACAGAGCCCGGTATTGGACTATATTGTGAGTCAGTAATTCAGTTCACGGCCTCCCAGATTACGTTTAAGGTTAATTTTAACATTAACCTCCCGTATAAGCTTACAGTGTGCCACGGTGGTCTAGGTTAGAACGCTGGCCTTGTAATCCTGGGGTCTCGGGTTCGAATTTATAACTTGTGGTGGTCTAGGCAACACGGAGTTTTTCTCCGTGGCATCCCAACAATTACTGCATTCACACACAGAAGAAGGCAATGTCAAACCACTTCTGGATCATCTGCCAAGAACGTATATGAACAGGTCCCAGTCCGAGAAAAGGATGGAAGGATCCTGTTCATATGGACCTGTCGTCAGACAGAACACTAAATAAAATAAATAAATAAATAAATATAAGCTTACATCCAGTCTTCCAATTTATCATTTCCCTCAGGCTTTCAAATTAACATTTATCTCGTGAAGCCAAGCAGTGCATTGCCCAATGTGAGAATTACACATAACAGAAATTGTTCTTCCGTAAAAATAAAGAGAAAAATTATAAACATTATAAATAACCATTTAGAGCACAGTGGTAACCATATGTGCTATCTGTTTTAACAGTCAGTAAATATACTCTTTGCCCACAGAGTGGATTTACTCGTTCGATTATTTTCCTAAACAGCACTGATCAATCTTTTGGCTTCAAAGGGTCAAACTAACAGCGAGTTGCAACAGCTAAGAAGTTTATTCCAGGCCAAATGGATCCCTTGTCAGGTTGCGTATGAAAGAGACATTCCTGTATTATACTGGGAAGATGCAAACATACTGAACAAGCGCTCGCGAATGGCCGACAAGAGGTGGGCCTCCAAGTTGATGATTCTCTATTAACCCCTCACCAAGTCACGAAACTTTGCACAGAGCCTCAGATCCATCTGACCCAGTGACGGTCACTTGGAAACGATTTAATGAAATGTCAGGTTCCATTAAAGGCAGGTAGTTTCTTGACCAGCTGAGAGAGACTATCATCTTATTAAAAAGCGCTCTGTTCCATAGCTTAGTAAATAAGTTAATTGAAATCAGCTATGGAGTTCGACATTTAGAAATCATTTATAAGCAAAATCGAGTGATCGATTTGCAGCAGACGTACAGAAAAATATTAAGTTTATTTTTAAACCTTATTATATTACGCTCTGTTTTGTAAAACAATGCTGTGTTATATTTTATTATCTGCGTTCCTTGAATTTGTGTGGTATACAACCATGAAAATGCTTGATGAGCTATGCTGTGTTCTTCAGCCTCAGAAACAACACCACTTATCACACAAATCATATCTTGTTTTGGAGGTCAGACAGCCGGTTGTAAACTTTTCGTAGAAGCATTCTTCAGATATGACACTACAGTCGTTGAAATGTTTGACGTAAGTATACAAATATCTATTATACACTACTAAATTTACCAAGCCACGAAGAACGCATACTACGCTTGCGCGCACGGATATCTTCTGCATGCATTTTGATGAGTTCTGCATGATTTTCAATATTAAAAAATAATTACAGACACATTGTGTGTCCTCTTGGGGAAAGAGAATTTTTTTTACTCTAAAGGCATTTTATATAAGAACCACTGGACTGAAACATATTAATTACATTTTTGGACTACAAAGGACCAATCAGAGATTTTAATTTAGGACTATAAATAATTTTATGTTTTTAGATGATACGAGTAAAATACAAGAAATATTCAGGAGGAAAGCAAATAAGCTGTCACACAGGGCCTAATGGATGCTATGTCCCTTAAGCAGAACCGATACTGCGAAATTTTGTAACATTCACAGAAGCTTAAAACAGAACCAGAGCTCGTCCACTTTATAACTAGGCCTGCGCCCTGCAATAATTGTGTGAGTGTAGCATTCAACAAAAAGAAAAGAGCGGAGTTTAAATGCAGTTCTGTGCATTATTTAATTCTGAGACTGATACTTTAAAGCTTATTTATACCCTACCATTATAACACCTCATTTTACGTCATCAAAGCTTAGGTTAATCCTTTTGACGTCTGAAGATGGTAATCACCGACAGTTTCGTTTTGCATTTTTATGGAATTACTTTTATTCAGATTAGGAATTAAACTTTTTGCTGCTCAACACACTACCATAAACAGAGTAGGACGGCCTCAGGATACGGCCATTAGGGGCCCCGCACACAGGTACAGGCTTGTTTTTAATCTGACTATGTAAGTCTCTGAAACACACGTACGTGACATGCAAGAACCTCAGCTTCGTTCTCATGAAAACTAACTGGGTTACGTTTTGATGGAGGTGCACAGCTCGAAGGAAGAGACAGCCAGGATAACTATCAGTCAGTGTAGTGACTAGACCACAAGCTGAGAGACCGAACTTCGATTCCCGGCATGGAAGGTCTCCTCTCTTCGCGACGACATACAGACCGGCTCTGGGGCTCACACAGCCTCCTATCTGATGGGTACCACGGTTATTTCCTAGAGGTAAATGGGCGAGGGCGTAAGACTAACCGCTCATCTCAATGTACCAACGAAGTTAGTAATGCATGGAGTTATACCTCCACTCCCCCATACATCTGCACAGCGTAGTGCTTAGTTAAGTACCAGGGAGATGCTGTGTACTTATTTCGGAAAATTGTATAAACATTAAGGTTCGGTTGTGTGCACGGATTGCTTGCATGTTTCTGGAATTCCCAAGAGTTTCAAGCAGCACACTGTCACACCTCAGTCACAGTATGTGACCTGACATTTGACCCGTCTCCAAGCTAAGGCACATTAAGCCATCATTTATAGCAATTACTGCTGTAAAACAGTTTTTAGTGTTGTGAAATGAAATGTTTATGGGCTAACAAATTCAGAATTAATATACAATATAACATTTTTCACATCACTCGGTGCCTAACTTGAGTCATAATGTTTTAATATCGTATATCAGGAGAAGGCAATCAATCAATTACGCTTTTAGATACATTGACGTATCTTCATTTCAAAATGTTAAATATTCTTGTCAACATTCATTCAATTACATAAAAACATAAGAAATAACAGTCAAATTACTCGCATTGTTTTGTCATTTTTTATGTCTCCTTATCTTAAACGTTGGCGTTAATATTTTGGGATCATGCAATGCTTCATTTGCTATGGCTGAGTAAGGTTCACATGTCTTTGTGTAAGCGTGACTCATCTGTTTCCTTCGCTGGATTCGTTTGGATCAATAAACTCGATTGCGCAACAATTTATGGATGGTCTCTGATCTGGAGTTCGCTCGTTCGTAACTAGCGTAAAAGTCGTGGATTGTTATGCATTGTGTGTGTGTGTTACTGACAAAGTTTTTAATTCTTTACGCAACTTGTGTAGTATGTTCTGTGAACAGCGATGTTTAATCGAAATACAGTTTTTTTTTTCATTTAAAGTAGTTTCATTATGGAAAACGAAGTGAGACATTTGCATTCATTTATTCCACGGGGTATTGTTTCAAATTTTGTATACCATGACCACTAGCAGTAACGTAATGCATTCACCGATATATCTTCAGGGAAGAAAGAAAAGCTAACGCAAAGAAAGGAAACGAGTTTCTAAAGTTTGAAAACTGTGCTACATGAAGCCAGTGGCATGGTATGTACAAAGTTATTTTATGTGGTGCAAATTAAAGCCCTACAACGTCTGGTATCGGGCGTGTGGTACTGTAGTGGCATCTTGATGTACGTATCTGAAGCCACATCTTTAACGCTACGTCGCCCGAGTTCTACTTGACCCATATTGACAGCTGAACTTCTCCTGACGTCAGAAATCAGTTTTTCTACCTGTTTGCGTCGTACGCCGACTGTACCCTTCATATCGCTAACAGAGCGAGCTGTGTCCTGGACTTCGTATGTCAGCTGACTTGCTGGAATTCCTGGGTAGAGACTGGCACACATCCAAGCGCAAAACTGCTGCTATTGGCTCACGGATGAGACGAGCCCATTTCAATGACGTCATCATTTATGTATTGTATCTGATAAATGGAAAATCCCACGAGACAAGAGAGCCATTAATATTACGCGTTAAATAAACTAAGCACTTCTTATTCCTTTGAAATAAATCGAAGGTCACTAGGCGAGTGACAAATAATCTCAGACTAGACCCACAAACAGTAATAAAATCCAATGCTACGTTTTTACTAATGGAAAATTTTTACGTGTGCTTTTATTAATACATTGTTTATTTAACGACGTTTCCAGTCTCTCCGACTATAGCGTCGAATAATGAACTGGAGAGGAGGTGGAAAAAGGCGGTCGTGGTGTAATTTGAGGTACAAACCACACATTTGCCTAGAGCGATTGAGGAAAACCACGACAGCGATACAATGAAAAACAAAAGCAAATGTCCGTCGTGCTTCACTAAAAGACATTTCGTGCATGTTGAAAAAATTGAAATTAAGTTCTAACGGCTGCGACTCTGGTAGTAAGAAATTACGAGGAGGCTATCGTAGAGCCTATAGAGAGGTCATGGGGAGTCTGCGTTTGATAGGAGACGAGTCATGACATCGGTACTTTTGGTAGGAATCTGTCTTCAGTCGCCTTGAAGATATTTTATAAATGTGTCGGTCTTGCATAACCCACTACACTGACCTTTGTAGCAGATCTTTATTTTGTTGTAATTAAAAAGCGAAGGGACCCTGAATAAATGTTGTTCACAATTGTTTTCACCAAACTTCTGTCGAGTAAACAAGTAGTTACCATTATAAACCTCGAGCGATTGCTACTGCAACAACACCTGTGTTCGTTTGAAGATGAGATCTGAGGTCCTCACGGCGGTGAAAATGTCGGCAGAAACCAAATTCCCAGATTCTTAATCTACGGACTCTGCGTTGTGTTGCAGCTGCCATGTCAATCCAAGCGTAACTTTCCAGATAACTAAATAAACAAAAACTGAAGTGGAAAAAAACATATAATCATTACGATATTACACCTTGAACATTGTCGGTCACGGATTTTAACCACGTGTTCTTATGTGTTTTTGACGACTTACCTCCCCATAGAGGTTTATTGTAAGAAAATTGAAGATTCTTAAGGAGATGAAGATGTTGATGCTGGATTTCTGTATAAAAGTCTACATTAGATAGAACCCAAAAGACCAGCGCGGATTTATGGGTACTCTGGAAAAAAGCGGCCCAAATGGTTTTTGCATTCAAACCTCATTGTCAGCAATCACGCTGAAACGTACGGTAACAAATGAACTGCATTTCTTGTGCTGTCAGTGTTCCATTAGGATTTCATCCTGTAATCTGTTATTTACTTTTCAAAACTTCTTATAACAATGCGGCATGTTCGTTTATGGTCTTTCGTTTGTATTTCTTTCATTTTCTTTGTCGGTAAGTTAGCTGTCCTTGAGTCCAGGCACTTTCTTTAATAACATGTAATCACAGTTGACTTACAAGCGACTGCTTGAGTATTGACATCATGTAGGCGACGTAAGTTTCTATAGCATCCCACTAGCTATAAATTGATAAGTTTATTGCTTTTCCAGTAACACAGCCTTAATAAATATTGATAGTCTCACATTTCATGTACTGCATTCATATGAATCACTACTTAGCTAATTGGTACTATATAAACATTTGAAATATTTCTTTCGGCTCATTAAAGGAACCTCACTTTGAGTAACAACTCTCTGAGTAATTTTAAGATACAAATATTTGAATTGCTTTAAAGGGTCTAAGCCAATTGTTTATAAAGTATGACTCCGTGGACGTAAATTAACCCAAATTAATGCCAATTAAAAATTCGTCTCTGTATTTACTAAAGATGATAAATCAGTTTAAGTTGATATATTAGATGCGAAATGTGTTATTAATTGTATCCGGTCGCAAGTTGTTCCGAACTGACTGTCGTATTTGAGTTATGTAATTCTTCCTTCTTTCAAAATAAAAAGGTCCTAGAATATTAGCAAAAATCAGCCTAAAGATGATTTCTGGGATGTTGCGCCGTGTAGTTTGGTAGAAGGTTATCAACGTTTATTGCCTTCGTAATCAGTGTGGTGAGTAAGCCGTGTCCGTGGCGAGCTCTTGTTAACAAGGGAATGAATGTTCTGGTTCTATAAGAGGTGTGGAATTCTTTACCCAACCGAGCGACTATTGGATTCTCAACAAATACTCTGCTCCGTGGAGAGATTTTAGGTTCTCACGGCGACAAATATGAAAATTACTGACACGGCAATCACCCTGATGATAGAGGCAGTAAGCACAGCTAAAATGTTGGTTAATTTTTACCAGACTATACGGCGCAATATCCCAAAAGACATATTGATATGCAGTTAATTGTTGAGCCTTAGAGATATGATAAACTGCAAGGAACAGCGAAATTGTATAAACGATTCAATTTCCTTATTAAGTTCAACTGGAACCTCTCTTTATAGTTCTAATGTCACGCTCAGCTTCTTTTATCTGTGCTCTCGTACATTTAGGTCATTTGCTCGAGATAATTTGGATACGGATGAAAAACAGCGGAATGATTGATTGGTGTCCACAGTCACTCTTAGCTCATGCCTTCTTTACACTAAGTACATAAACCGATCTATATGATTAGCAAGAGAAGGTAGCTTTGTTAGTTGGTGATCATTTACTATTGAGGGATTTTGGATCTCGTGGGATAATATTTGTCACCACGTGATCATTCATCCATGGCCAACTATGCACTTGTATTGTTCTGCAACGTAACACATTTATGACCTCAATATAAGATCATTTTGATAATGCTTTACATTAAATCGTACTATATACTTTAATTAAACAAGGATAAGAAACGATCTTGATTTTTTGTTATACAACATTAATTAATTTTAATTGTTATAAGTTGCTTTGTGGAAACAAAAAAATGTCACTCATCCATAGGCTACTATGTACCTGCATACATGGAAGTCTTTACAAGCAGCAAAACAGATGCTTACGTCTTAACGCTTCGCAGCTTTCGTAATTAAGCAAAGATGATTAATGGTTTTAATTTATATATGCTACTTCGTTACATTTTTCAGTAAAATTGTTTCTGTAAGTAAAAATTTCCCGTTGTTTTTGACTGGTTGAACATATAATAGTGTGATCCTGCCCATCCCTCGGTATTTCTCTCTGCACCTTTCACATCCGAAACCCCTTGATGACTTTAAATCGACTTTTTTTGCATATGGCATACATTCAAAGCTATTATAAGAATTTACAATTTGACTGTGCTGATCACGTGTAGAATCTACTTGGCATTAACATTACATTGAAATTATAAAATTATAGAACTCATTAAGACTCATTCAAATTTATAATATTCATATAATAAAGTCCAGATAGTACACTTAAAGGCGCTTGTGCTTATGTAAAATGCAATGTCTGCATAGCTGATGAGCTGCATAAGCGATATAAAACACTTGATGAATGTGCACTGTGTAATATCTTACTGAACGACCTTGTCAAAAAATAGTACTACAGAGTCTCCATTTCCCCTTCCGGTTTGGTACCTAGGCTATTATAACTGGTTTTATAGTAAAAAAAATTTGCATGCTCATCGTTGAGTTTTTGCTTTGCACGAGTTTAATTCATAAAATGATCGCTGTGCTGCGCCAGGAATAGGCCTACACGTATATTGGTATAATTGTTGTGGTAAATAAGCAATTTCATTGATCCGGTACAATTTACTTCAAGAAAGATTTCGGGGAAAATGGGGATTTTTGTCACGTTACTTGTTGGTTACATTTCCTTCTATCGAGTTTCTCAATACAGGATGAAGAAAATTCCGACAGTTAGAGTCAAAAATCGGGAAGATCGCGTCTTGATATCGCAGACTCTAAGCTGCAGTACAACTTTGTAAAAGCATGTTTGTTAAACAATGCTATAGGTGTATTTATCCATGAAAATTCAGTAAATTAGAACAACTTTAACCTTAAACTGAGAAGCACAAAGTGAAATTAATAGGAGATTTAACATTTTATCCTCAAAGACAGAATTGTATTCATCGTGCATGCTTAATGATCCAGATTCATCAAAGGCAAATTAATGATAAACGACATTCTATTATTTTAACCCCGCTCCCACACACATTCTAAAAACAATAAAGTTGAATAAAATACAGACGTTTCGGAAGCTCCATCTGCTATCACCCGTGATGAAGTACACAAACATGCTTCTCAGTCTACAAAACGACAATTGTAAATTTCAGGCTATATAATTAAATTGTTTCATTAGCCAGGTTACGTGACTTCAGGTGATGAGTTACGTAATTATGAATTTATAATTCGACCATATCCTGTTTAAATAACGAGAGCTTAAACTGCAACTTTAGGTGTTACTTGAATGCGCTGAGGAGAATATCTGGGCTTAGGAGGGAAACAGAGATAATAGCTGGATGCTGGCATTTGCTTAATAAGGGGATTCATAATTTGCGCTCTTCACCAAGTATTATTAGAATGATCAAATCAAGAAGAATGCAGTGGGCGATAAATGTAGCATACACGGAGAAAATGCGGAATGCATGAACATTTAGGTCCGAAAACCAGAAGAAATTACTTTATTTTGAAGACTTGGGGAGTAGATAAACGGCATCAATGGAAGCATAAAAATGTATTTTAAGGTGCTAAAGAGAGAACAGAAAATCACGAACATCTTTGCCAAGAACTGGATTACACCTGGCCAATGTTCAAAACAAGCAGCTTACAATGGACTCAAAGTCTCCGAAGGAAGTGCTTAGGTTTTAAGGAAAGGAGCGTAAATAAATTTATGGCTCTTGTATTCCAACAGCCTAAAACCTCAACCTAGGGTTAGACCTCAGAAATAGAGTGTTTTAGAACAGTGGTTCTTAACCTTTTCCATCTAACGTACGAATTCACAGACTAATTTTACATTGGACATTTATTAAAACATTATTATTGTTAAAATATTCACACTGACACTAAATAGACAACTGTAGAATAAGTAAAGATCAAATGTAAGAGAGATAATGATAGACTAATAGGCCTAATCAAAATAAATTAGAAGTATAAAAAATTTCATGGTAAGTCGCCAATAAGACACCATGTGAAAAGAAAAGTTGTTTCGATTTCTGTCTTCTGGGTTGTTGCGCCGTGTAGTCTGGTCGATGTTTACCAACGTTTCGCCCTGATGACGGAGGCAGTATGACTTCTGAAACGTTGGTAAACATCGACCAGACTACACAGCGCAACAACCCAGAAGACAGAAATCTTCATACTCACCGCTGTGAAAACCTCAAATCATACAGAATTTGTTTCCTTTAGCAAAATATATTCTAGTACAAAAATCTTTGCAACCCCCTGATTATCTTTATTCTTCTCACAGTTTAGTGACTAGATCATGAATATCATGGGTGCGCGACCACACATCACAGCAAACAAACAATTTATGCCACAGTTGTGATTATAGTCATTCTATCGTCGTTCCCTCACCGTGAAAGTAAATTATAACTTTGTGAACGTAACATTTATATCACTTACATCTGAACATATGACTGAGATTCAAACTCGTGATCTGTCAGTCTAGGAAGTCCCGATCCGTAGCACACTAACAGCTGCTGAAAAGAAAAGTGATCGAAGAAAGAGGGCTTTAACAAAACGTTAATGGACTATACCTGTCCGTTAGGCGTTGTATTGTGAAAGCATCGTTATCCAACAAGTTACTTAAGGATTTCAGTTCCGACTGTGATATATTTAGAGAAATACAAGCGGTTTTAAGTACTGCCAATTCTTTCTTCGTGTGGGAAGTGAAATCGTTTTCTCACTTAACGGAAATAACTGTAGGTACTCGTGTTTATTTTTACATTACATGAGAGTGTTTATTACATATGAGACGTGTGCAGTATACAACATGTTAATAAATATAATTTTAAAGTTATATTTTCTATGCCAGCGGCGAGCGTTTGACAGTACATGATGAAACATATATTATTTTGATAATAAAATATTCCTGTTAATCTACTCTTATGTTATAAAGAAAATAGGCTTATGATAGAATATAGTCGTGATGCTTGTGTGCCTGTACCTATTGATAATAGACCTATATAAACCACCTGATGATTACAGTAACACCAGAGACCACTGCACTGTACTATTATTACATTTTCTACTATCACTAAGAGACCTATCAATTTAGCGGTTGCAATAAATTTTGAGATTTAAGAGTGGTGTACTAGAATATGATTCTGAAATTTGAGTGGTAATTGATGATCGAAACATATGCAACGTTTGCAGAGGTAATTTGTTTCAGAATGTAAAATAAAATCATTGCGATCGTGCGATATTTACCGTTAGGTATGATGGCGACATCTAATGAATCACTGGAGCTAAGCAAGAGAAATGTTGAATGCAGATCGTAGATGAATTACCTATACACTCTGCAATCACATTAACAATCATAAGCTTGGCAATGGTGCGAATTTAGCAGGAATTGTAAGTTAACAATTATATAATTACGTGAATTCGTAAGGCTACAATTTTTACTGCTACAAATTAAGACGAGAAGGGCTTGTGGCTTCATCATGTCTCCCTGCTGCCTACCCTCAGAGTGTACGTCCATGCCTTAAGGCTGGCAGTTTACCATTTCTGTAGTCTCTTGACTTCCTTTTCTTACTTTACTGACAGTTGAGAGACATAATAGAGCCCTGAAATGTACTAATGCTACCTCTACTACAACGCACACTTCAAGAACTACATGAATGCTTAAAAAATAATGCCAATTGTCTTTTGGATTGTAGGGCCGTTGCATCGATGCATCAGAGGTGCTTGCCGCCTAGATCATCAGGGCGATTCCAGATGACAGACATCTTCAAACCATCCTCCGTATGGGCTTAAAATCTCACCGTTTTATTTATCTCGTTAAACATTCACTAAAGCTACACACCTTGGAGCAAGGTTTGTAGATAATGAAATACAGACCTGCATTTTTAAATAATGTTGTCACCATGTTATCGCAATGTTTCGGTGGAACCGTAATGACCGATTGTCGAAGGTAAATGTTAAAACAGGAGCGATACTTTCCTCTTATTACAAGGCGGATGCGGGCAGAAAGAGACCTGCAGCACTGCCATCTACAGGGCTTGTCATTCAAATCTCCATGGACAAACAGTGATTGGCCTTGGTTGCTGACGCACGGACCTCCCACCACGAGGACGCTTATTATTCTTCCGTGCAGGAATTTTGGTAGATGAAACTCCGAACATTTACTTGACTTACTTCGTTACTGTACACTCATTATCTGAATGTTCAGACAGCTGTACAAATCTATTTCAGAGTAGATAATCGCGGCCGGAGTTTGACAATGCCCATTTACCTACATCTACTTCAAACGTGGAATCCGAGGTTCTCGAGGCGGTGAGAATGGCGACATTTTTGTTCTGGGTTGTGGCGTCGTAGAGACTCGTACGCAGATACCAACGTTTCGGAGAAACATACTGTCTCTATCTTCAGCCCTGAAGATGGAGACAGCATTCCACAGAACAAGGTCAACATAGAATTTCAAAACAAGTTACAGTCGCTTCAGTATACTTCTTCCCAGTGCAAACTTGAACGTCGATGTAAAACTGTAGAATTATTAACAGAAGAAGCAACGTATAGTTAACTTGGGCTTTCGGGGATAAGCCGTGTTGTGTGTCGAAGGTGTTCCAAAGATTCTATGAACACTGCAGTTGCCGTCTTTAGGGCATGTGACGATGGTAACTGCAACATTTTCCGAAACGTTGGAACACCTTAAACATACGAAGTGGCTAATCCCTGAAAGCGGAAGTTACACAAAACTGCACCTGCACTCAGACCGAGACACTTAAGGACATAAAACTACAAAATGTAACGAAAAAGATAGAGTAAATGCACATTTTTGCGATGACACTAAAAATAGATGCTTTTCAGATCTGCTGTCTAGCAGCCTGCATGCAATCATCGCAGAGTGAATATTCTGTGTACAGGAAACGTAAACGTTAATCTTAATGTCTTAATGTTATCTTCCCCTTATCATTGTCGGTCTTATACAATGGAAGTATCTGAAACGCCGGTAAACTTCTTCCGGGCCACAAGGTGCAACCCAGAAGACAGTCATCTTCACATTCGCTGTAGTTAAAAAAGCTTGGATTAATTGGGGGATATTATAAGATGACAAGTTGCACAACATGTCACCACGAGCATATTCTGGACACAGGCACGAAGTTGATCTCGACACATTGCTCATTCAGCGAGCTGAGCACAGAAATGTCTCAGTAGGACCAGAAAATAATGATGTGTGTAATCTTACTGGCTTCTCGGTTTCTGCTGCGGGATTAATGGCAGCAAGATAACGAAAAGCGATATCACAGTGACGACAAAGGGAATAACCACGACCTAATTCCACTAATACCGAACAAGTTTCTGTTGACACACGATGTACCGCTTACGTTCATGATATGGAAGACGTTCGATCTTTCTTTCTACCTTCCTTTCTCATATTCTTTCTTTTGCTAATTCATTTCCCACTTACATCTCTCAAGGTAATATCTTATACCTATAATATTATTTCTGTTATAAGACAGACATGTTTGCCAAAATTACTTAAAACAATTTAACAAGAATACATTCATTCGTAATTTGAATAAAATATTCATCACTGTAATAACCAACAGAGTCGAACACACGTACCTACAACAAACTTTACTTATCTTTAATTTAATCTGCTTCTGTGATTTTTTCTATCAACGTTCGTTCGTCTAATATTCACCGTTTCCACACAGGCCTACAAATAAATATTTGGAACATCGCACTGATGACGAAGGTAGCAAGTACTTCTGAGACGTCGGTAAACTTCTACCAGACTACACGCCGCAACAACCCAGAAGACAGGCTTCTCAAGAAAGTGATTGCTGACTTAGGCCCTGAACGAAATTAACTACGAAATCTACCTATCTAATTGATCAGCTAATTAATTTCGTTCTTGAGCAGCCGATGGTTATACAGTCAGTCGGAAAATATATGATTTTATGGGTCCAGAGCATTCACCAGAACATTCTGAGAAGCTCGCTACTGACCCTATAACGAGCCAATTTAATCCAATTCACATATCCACGACGTATATCTCTACGAACCATTCTAATATTGAGCGTATCGTCCCTTCTATGACCACATATCTTAATTGATTTGTTTGCCACTCAAAATATTATGTATATTACATTTGTGTGTCTTTCCGCCATGACAGCTACCTTCCTCGCACATTCCATTGTGCTCGAGTCATTGTCCTATTAAAATTAACTAAGAAATATAAATGGCGAAGACTACTCGTATGACGAGAAAAAGAACTGCATAATAAAATTAAGGAAATAAAAATACAACCCGACGAGGATCTCCATATTTAGTACTTATCGCCAAATAATTTTGGTGTGATCAATTTAAGGAGAGTGAGAGGAGAGCGCGTACAACCGAGGAGATGAAAATTCGCAGGAGGATGCATATCCCCGGGGAAGGGGGTTCGTTGTTCCTTCTTGGATATTCAATCTGCATGACTTAGGATGACAGCGCGTAAATAACCTAAGTCACAACAGCGGCCTCGGGTCACATAAATGCAACAACGAACATTTTAAGTGACGTGAAGAACGCTTTGGAATATCAGTGCACTTCAAACAGTGCACCTTTACAATCTCCTTTATTGCTATTATTCTTTAAATTGTATTTTTATTCCTTTCATGTTCATTGATATTTGGCTAACAAAAAATATTAAATTCCTCTGTAATAAACAGGCACGGTATATTATTTGAAGAGACAATTGTTTTGTGTTAACTTCAGCCTGACATACACAGATCTACATGTTCAGCATGTTCAGTGTCTTAGGTACCTTTCCTCAGTCAGACAGTGAATAAGCAAATAATGGCGTTTGATGCAAGGCGTATTTCATAGAAATCACTCTGACATGGCAATAATCACATGCTGTGACAAAGACATCATGAAAACATCAAGTGAGTACAATCGTATGTCTGAACGTTATTAAATAATATGCGAATTTTATTTTGTGGTTTATTTAACGACGCCAGTGGCCCCTTAGACTATAGCGTCAAACGGCAGAATTACAAATAATGACGTGGTAAGGATATGGAAGGAATTTGCCTAGAGGAAATGAGTAAAACCATGAAAAAACGTCGGTCATGAGAGCCCAGAACCGAGACTGTCACGAATACGATGCAGGAGTGCTCACCACACGGTAGGGACGTTCTGTAATAATATGTGAACGTTTCTGAAGCAGAAATTTGGATGCATTTTAAATAATGAGTCGATTGGGGGCGACCCCGGATCTTGAAATGTCGACAACTCCTGCATTTACTTAATTTAAATTTAAGAGACTTGGGACAGTGTCAAGTGCACGGCTTGTGTGGGTACGATAATGGACTTTCCAGTTCAGTAAAAAGAGGGAATTTCTTCATCAGCTGAGCGATTGTCGCCTTCTCAAAAAGGAATCTGTTCGAAAGAATTTGTTGCCTGCGCACAGTAAGCAGCATCAGCGTAAAAAGAGTTCGGAGTACTATTATTAGTTCATTTTATTTGTAACAGTCGATTAGCTTGT
>NW_019060346.1:1381657-1398947 GCF_000696155.1 Zootermopsis nevadensis | reverse complement strand
CGAAATGTTCGTGGCGGGCAAGTAGCAATGCAGGCGGCAGAGAATTGTGACGTTCTTAGCAAGGTCGGTCAACGGCCGGCCAGACCTCCGACTCCACTTCAACTGCCAGCATGGATAGGACACGCTGTGGTGACCATGCATACCTCACACATTGCTGCCAGAGGCCACATCAAAATACACTTTACGCGTAAACAGGAGAAATTGCGTACAGTATTTTTTTTAAACAGATTGTGCTCTAGTGCTGTCTATGGAAAGGACTGACAGAAATAACACTTAATTATAGTACAAACATTTGCGGACAGTACAAATATTAAATATACGGAGTTCGGGCAGAACTCACAAAGCCTACTTTCCTAACATATGCTCGTCCATTCTCGCTTTCAGGTTTAAACCTGACTATATAGCTGGTAGTGATTAGTACTATTATAGGAATAAAATTTCTGTTAATTAATTAAATAACAGAACAATGTAGGCCTATATACAAAGGCAGGCAAAGCACAAACATCTTTGAAGTTTGATAAAATATAGTTAAATATCAGTAAAAACAAACTGATTTTTTTTCTTTTAAACACTTTATTTATGCAGTGTTTGACAGCATTAAATATGTCTGACGTACTCAAAACGTGGAATCGACAGAGTATTAATGGAAATCATACGTAATTAATACTGTTCGCAATTAAGGCAAACAGAAATACGCGATGTATTAGTCTCATTTACGTCTTTTATATAGTCCTGTTCTACAGTGCTACCGATTTCTCCCTCAGTTTCTCTCAGTCTCTGATCAAGTTGCTAGGAAAACGTAATTATTTTAATGCAAGAGCGATCCATGGCCACCCCCTATTTCGAGGCTCGACAATCCTTAAGGTCATAAATCAATCATTGTGCGGTGTCACAACAGTTTATAACATCAATCTGTCACAGGGATTATATCGATTTGCACGATTGAAACAATAAACTAGCAATTTCAGTATTTAAGCACAATTTTATTTCAAAAACACGACGACACCGATAAAATACTGACAATAACTCAGTATCTCCTATCTTCGCGGAAGAAATGCTTACGTGCAGAATGAATGCAATGTTGCAACGTGTGCAACTGCACATCTCGAAATGAGATAGGCATCTGCTGACCAAACAAGAACTTGCCCAGTCGTCTCTTACGCACACACATTCACACTTTGCTTTACTTCTGTTATTCCTCTAATTGGACTTATCTAACTTAACTTATCGAAAGTGGAACTGACATGCTGGCGATTAGAGCGTTATTGCTTTCCACCTAGGTCTTATTGCTATATATTTTTTAAATTGTAACCGAGGCTACAGCAGGGTAAACTCGTCATTATAGGAATCCAGCAATTATTCAATTTAAGAACGTCATTAAAATTCCGTAAGAATATAATTTTCAGACTTTGAAATTATTAGCGCAAGCTTTACGAAAGATCTATGTCACTAGGAATGGAAGAAAAGTGTATTTTGTTCTCGTAACCTTCGAAACAGAAATGAGGAATGGTCATTCACAAATACACAATGTCAAGAAATAAGGTGGAAGTCCCACTTAGTAGTAGAAATTCTGTTAATTATTTGTTGCAAATGAAACTAAATTTTGCTCTGAGATAACAATGTACTAGAAGATCCTACACTTATATCTGTGCATGAAGTTGTAATAAGCAATACAAAAAAAAAATATTTTGCTGTTAAATGCAAAACGTCCACATACTGAGACTAGTAAAAGTGGTGTATTTTGTTGGTAAAACTTCCAACTAAGTTGACATCAATCGATGTGTGCATAGGTATATTTAGCTATGTGCGCCATCACACCAAACCGAAATTACCCTAACAGAACTATAAGTGGGAACAAAATGGTAGAATTTCGTGAAGCGATCAGTAGAAGCCCAAACACTGCTGCTCCCGGGATAACTAAACAGAAACCATGTTGAACAGCTATTCGCCCCCTCACTTTGAAACCATACAAGAATATGCACTCCAAGTCTGGAACAAGGTTCCAGCAAACCGAGTAAAACATCCACAACTTTTTTTCAGACGCGAGCAGCAGATACTTTCGGCGTCTCATATTTCAGGAATAAAGGCCGTACTTATGAAGGTCAGTAATAACATTTAAAACGACTTAGGCCTTATTTTGTGCCACATTATTCACTGGTAACGTTACATGTAAAGTAATCATTCTTTCTGAAGCGAAACGTTTTGTGTACTTCGGATACGTTTTGGATAAAACCGAGTTAAAACAAACAATGCGATAACTGAAAGTCAATCTGCCGTCTGCAAGAGAACTGCGTTAGTTATAACATCGATTTCTGGCAGAAAATCCACATGTCACTCACTGACTGTGAAGTTTCTCCTTCAACTGAGCTATCAGTATATAGTCAGCGCTGAGCGGAAGTCAACATAAAGCGATAATGATTTCTTACAACGAATTCCAAAGCAAAATCTTTTACTGATGCAGAAGAAAGGCCTCAAAATGCACACCTGGTGCCGTAGAAGCAGCAGCCACGGACAGCCACAAATCTTCCCACTACATAAGGACATCACACGAACAAGGAAGTCCTCCACCTTAGTGAAAACTAAATTTAAAACTGATGAATGAGCTATTCCAAGACAAACATCCTGATTTGAAGGTGTCTTTCAGTGTGTACCGAAACATTTTCAAGGACAGACTCAATCTGTCCCTTGGCCGTCCACAGGTAGACAGACACGTGCAGTCGCTGCGAGGAGTTGTCAGTAAAAATTAAAGTAACAATTATTATATGATATAATAATTCTTTCTTATATTTCACAACATGACACTACAATATAATCCAAAAATAAAAGCTGCTTGTCCACAAGAAACGAGCCGGGAAATTCCACTCAAAAATGAAAGAAACTAATTCGAAAGCTTTGCTGTTGCTATCGCACTTGACTATATGCAAAATTTGCGCCTACCGGAAATTCCAGATCAAAACTTATTCTATCGCAGGTAATTGACAGGGTTTTCAGTGTAAACTTACTGGGTCCAAACACTGCCGATTCTACGCTTAACATGAAGACGAGGGAAGGAAAGGGCCAAACGAATTGGCGTCTTTATAAAATATGATAGTGATTTGTCTGGCACTTGCGCAGGACAGAACCGAAACCATACTGTGGTTAGATTCTTCTTGGCACTGTCAAGCACAGACCCAGACGGTGGATCAGTACCTCCCTCAGAGAGGACACTCATACTTACGTAATGATAGGGATTTTGTTGGGGTCGAAAGAAAAATGAGTTCGGAAGACGGGATTTATTTACAACTTCCAACCAAGCAAGAACATTCACTGTGAAAATGGCAGAATTTTCAGTCAGAGAACATTTCAAAGCATGATGGCCTGCGTTTTCTAAGAGAACTTGATTGTCAGTTGAATCAAGTAGTCGTGGTGTGCCACGAGACCAAAACAGGCTTTTAAAAGCAATCTTTTCACTCGTTTTCCGTACTGTAATAATTCATTAAACACAACTGAAGCCTAGATGGCTGCAGAGTATGGTAATATTCAGACTCGGAACCAAACATCAGACGGAAGTAATTTTCGAATACAAGCAAACTGTATATTCCGAAGGAAAAGTGCCCGTAAATGATTTACGATATTCGACAAGTTATGCAATACATGATTAAATGCCATTACTGCTTTTATTAGGAAATTTTTAACCTTTCTGTCACTCGGGAAACGATACAGGTGCTGAGAACATTTACAGTTTACAGATCTTTCAACAGTTTTCACTAACATAAACCTATGAGGATTATGTTTTACAAATCGTTTCACCATCAACATTATGCCTGAATTCCTTGTCTCCCCCAACTAAACCACGTGCGCGGTACATCGTAACCTCCTAGATTTTGCAATAAGTGCTTGGTGACCTGTATAATAAATTATGCAGCCCGTGATAACACAGACTGCCCATTTATCCCAACTAAATTTCCGCTTTGTGAGTTAAAACATTTTCCTGAGCTCCATAATTTTTTATATTTTCCTAAAAGCAAGAAGTCGCATTTCGTAACTGTGCAAAACATGTGGAAAATATTTTTTATAGAATATACTTCGACGTTTTCAAAATTATTTTTTGTTAGCTTTGTTTTCAAATAAGACATGTTTTTAAATTTTCAAATGATTCAATTCATATTTTATTATTATTATTATTATTATTATAAAGAATTGAATTATTATTATTAGAATTATTTAATTGAATTATATTACTTAGGTATCGTATTTAGCCCATTTACTTGTGAAATATTATTCAATAAATGAATTGAATTATTAGTAGTAGTAGTATGGTACATTTATATATTTAGTTTCATTTGTTTGTTTGTTTTTGTATTTGTAATGTTTTACTTTTATTATTATTGAAATGAATTCAATTATTTATTATATTTTATCCTGTACTCTGGTTTAGTGCTTGGCTGTTATTGGCCTTATTTGGCTGCTGTCAAGCACTTAAATAAATCGATTGAATTATTATTATTAATATTATTATTATTATTCTGTTGCCAAATCTCATCTCCTGCTACGTCCATATGTTCAGTTGTGTTTATATATTTGCTCCCAAGCCACATTCGTTACACGTATGTAGTACACGTCTTGCAGTATTTTTCAATTTGGATTCATTCTGTGTACAATTAACAACATCAAAATTTAAGCACCTATCGGTGAACAAAGGAAACGAATATCCATGACGATACGAACACGTGTAATGTCTACTCGCCTGTTATCATGCAAAGGAAATCTGCAAACCGATAAAACAATGACACAGACTCTGCGGGGCGATCAACTCGGTGACGTCATCACTTTGTTTTATTCCTGAGTAGTTTCCTGGCTTTGAACATATATGGAACCGCGAACAAGGGCACTGGCATTCACTGCATATTTCTTATAAAATAGTAGCAATGAAGTGAGAAGCCGTGGCGTTATTGTTTTACTTCAAACTGTCCATGTAATTTTAAATGTGAGTACTGAAACTGTAAATGTTACAAAAAAAGCCAAGTCGACACAAATGAAATGAACATCCTACTAATCTTATAAAGGTTTTTCTGAAGGGGGGGACTGTTTATTCACAACAGTACAACTGGCACCATGTCGTCAACTGTACCGAGATTTGAAATTTTCGCGGCGGTCAAAATGTGGGTTGAGGTCTCTGGACTGTAGTAGTCTGTAGCCCTGTAGTCACTTACCAACGTTTCTGAGGAATCGTCTACATCTTCTGGGTAAAAGCGCTGCTGCTACTCCCTGGATGTGGAGGAGATACGTTATCAAGAACGATGGTAACCTAACCTACAAACCTGCACAGTATCCAAGAATACCACAATTAACTGCACCAACTATTTCCAATATTGACTGGAATGTACAAGATTTTGCAGGGATGTACGATACTTCTTTTTAATCCTCGTGGCCAGACTGGCGCCAAGTCCCAAACGAGCCTATCAAAGGACGCCAGGGACTCTTCCTGATTAAAACATGAAGCTGGCCGTCTAGTGAAGACTTTTAAGAATATGTGGAGCATTACCTCGTCTCATATGCATCTGTTTTGTAGGCCTATAGGTTTTAAACTTGGTATTCCACATTAGGTAAAGAATAAAGTTTGGGGTATTTGAGAACAGAGTACTGAGGGAAATATTTGGATCTTCGTAATTTCAGCTGTTTATCAAATAATGTAAAGGTTATCGTTTTGAGGTGAATGAGATGGGCGACGCATGTAACAAACACGGGTAAAACAGAAACGCATACAAACTTGTAATCAGAAAACCTCAAAAGAAAATAAAAAACACAATTTTACAGACATAGGCGTTGGTCCATATGATAGGATCTTTCAAAGTGTCTTTAAACGAAATATGATATGAATCCATCTGGCTCTGAATAGGACCTAGTAATTGGCTCTTGCAAATACGGCAATGAACTTCCCGGTTCCATAAAATGCGAAGAATAAACTAACCAGCTGAGCGACTGTTAGTTTTTTAAGAAGAACGTCTTTGATACGTAAAGTTTTTATAGGGAATAATTGTCGAAGAAAGCCTAATCACAATTTCTCTTCCAGCCATACCTGCCCTCAGATACTGGCTGCTTATTTTCTTCGTACTTTTAATACTATTTTTAATAATGAACACAATAAAAATGAATCATTTATTCGGAATTGTGAAGGAATCATTATACGATGTAATAGATCTTAGCAATATAAGACAACATTTATTTTGAAGAACGTCATTCGCAAATTTAGCGTCACCGACATTTTTCTGACGACCTAAGCTATTAAGACAATGGCCACTTTAACAATCTTGCGGAATTTTTAGAAAGGGACTCTTTAGACCACCAATGACAAACATAATATTATGGTGATGTATACAACATTAGAACCAGCGTAGAACTAAAATTCTTATAAAGTGACGTGTAGGAATGTTTCCTTTTACTTCTACATAGCAATGTGAGTGCGATTAACATTCATTTAGAATGACTGTCTTGATTTTAATGTAACAATAAACTATAGTTGCATCATAAAAAACGCGAGTTGTGATAAATGTGAGAAACCGATTGTCTATAAAATGAGAACAAGTTAAAGCAAATTGTATACAAATAGCACGTGACGGTTTATATTGAAATTAATTGGCTCAGGTTAAGTAAAGTGGCGGGTCTTCTTTGAAGACAGTGATAAACTTCTGGACTCCATAGAAAGTAAATAAATTCTTGACCAGAAAGCTTCATGACGCATGAAAATTAATTTTAATCTTTGAACAGAGATAGTACGGCATAACTCCCGTCCAAGGAGTCTTTCTAAATATCTCATAATGGTTGCGTTGTTTCAGAAATTAGTTCTGTATCTGAACAGGACAAAGGGCATAAACTATGACTGTCGAAGAAAATTAATACTTTTAAAGCCCAAATATACTTGTGTAGGCTTCAGAAATATAATTAATTACAGATGTATTTTGCAATAAATGGGCTCTACGATAATTCATTTGGAAACCACTTTAGCGTTTCCAATGTCATATATAAGAGTACGTGACTTAGCAGGCTTAAAGAACACTTTTAAAAGTTCTTAAACCTGTCCTCACATTACAAATTACAAAAGCCAGGTTCATTTAATGGAAACTGATGTTGCAGAACCAAGTATCATTCTTTGTTTGAAAACGAGTGCCATTAAGAAATTTGGAAGGGAAGATTGTGCCATACAAGACCACACGTCAAATATTCATGACAAAGACGTAAACACTTTGTGACTAGTTCATAATAACAAAGAGCAGTGCATTTTAAACAATCAGCAGCTTTGTTCTTCAGTTCTCTATCAATATATTAGCTCTGGATTAAAGATACTAAAAAGTTAGTTCCAAATTCGTTTTGCGTGAAATATTTAATTCGTGTCTGCAAAATAATTTTGTTGCAAACTAATGTACTTTACTTCACTGAATTTGTACTCAAAATTACTTTATTAAAAATTAAGGGCAGCTTTACTCTCTTAAAATAAAGTTCTGCATGATTGTTTTCAGAATTTTGCAACTGCTTCTACCTGCCCGCAGAAGTTGAACCGTCTGCAATCCCTCCAGTATTTGGAAGGCTAATATATAATTTATTAGCCTGGTAGCTTTGCCATTATTGATAGCGTTTTTCTCAGTATGTGAATCCATATTCTGTCAAGAATGCTGTATTAAAACCTTGTAACCCGTTCCTGTGCTTCACTCTCTCGGATAAGTGTCCGGTGTTTGACTTTACTCACGGGTTCTAATTAGTCATGTGTCAATCTTCCGCACACACATGTGTAACATAAAATGCGGAACAACATGCAATAATGTCCTGCATATAATTTCAAGGCCAAAAATAATGTTATTTCCTGCTTTGCATTCTCTTTCCTGCACTAGAACGCAAAGTCATTAGTCTGTGATTAAAAATTGCCGGTGTGATAAGATTCTCAATACAGCTGCTATTAGGTCTGACTGTTCTATGGTTGGAACAGTTTGTCATCGCATCGAATTATTTCTTCTGTCATTAATGGAGGCTAAACATGAGATCTATCCGGAAAATGTGTATTTCCTGAATAAGGAGACGAGCACAACGCTCCTTACGGCAGGGACTACGAATTAGAAGCCTGCTTTGTTTAAACTTTCTAAGTCCAATGGTAACTACGCATACTACCTGATTTAACAATCTCTAGCTCTACATTTTGCCCAAAAAAAGTATTTGTATGTTTTTGGTGTTCTCAGAATAAACAATTACTTTTCTTTGATCTTTGTAATGGATAAAAATTTTGTCTCAATTAAGGTAGGGAATGAAATTGTATGTAGCGTTTAGATGAGTTTCATCTTAAAAGGGCAAATGGAAAGGTCAGGCGAGCAGCTTGCTTCTCGGAAACTATCGGAAACAACGCTCGACTAAACATGACCCAGAAGCCCAGAATCTAAATTTTAAGCGCCGTCAAAACCTTAGGTTTAACACCAAAGCTACTGGTGATTGTGAAGTAAAGTGTTTGCAAGGCGTGGCAAGGAATATGGATTCTGAGAAAGACTTACCGGTTTCAATTTAATCAAAACACCACGGAGCTTCAGGATTCCGTAAACGGAGTATGGACGGACTGACTCCATGCAGCAGTCAGGCTAATAACAATGCAGGTAGTCGAGAAATTTCCTGCTTTTTATGGAACTGGTAGGTTCAATACAGTGTTTACGCGACCTTGCCACTTCACGTGGACGTGGTATGTATGATCAGTGTGGACGTGTTCGCTATCAGCAGGCCAACTGTTCGTGTATGTCCACTCTAGGAGTGCATCAAAGGGGATACGCACGAATTCCTGGCTCACTCTGATTTCTATGTGGACGTTTTTGTCAAACATTCCGGTCATCTCGTGCTGAAGTAGAGTTAATGTCGTAGAAATTGAGGTTTCCACGGCGTGTTGCGTCTTGTAGTAAAAGTTTACCGACGTTTCAGAGGTAATTGCTGCATCCATCATCAGGGCGATGAGTAAGGATCGTTATAAATATTTTGTGTGATTAGCAATCTCTGAGAAAATAGATATGATAAGGCCTACTCACTATCTGACAGATAAAATCCAAAACTTAATTCGCTCAATAAATTTTAATGAAGACCTCATTATTAAATTTCACAGATATCCACATTGTGCTGATACTGTCGAGACATATACCTATCTGTCACCTCTAGTTGAAACGTCTATGGTCACCCATATGCCTATAGTTCAGTTACAAAAATGTACCAAGGCGTGCCAAAATGGGGCGTTATATTACGTAACAGTCACAGTGTACGCTCGGGTTCTCTTGTATCAGCCTCAACAAAGCCTTAGGGGAAACAAAAGCCTACCTGTAAGTACGCAGCCGGACAGAAACATTATCGTGCGTTGTGGGGGGGGGGGGGGGGGGGGTGTCCAGGTGTAATTTA
Organism: Zootermopsis nevadensis; assembly: GCF_000696155.1. The sequence continues at coordinate 1,389,554 of NW_019060346.1, read as the reverse complement.
CGTTAATTACAATTCTCAATGAATCCTCTAAAGATGGGTTGTTCTGCTCCGTGCCACTGACGGACTGGAAACTGTTGTAAGCTGGAAGTCCAGATATCGACTGATACGCGCAAGGAACATCTTCATTTTCGCGAGACTTTTGCGAGGAAGGCCACAGTATAAATTTGACCCCATTCAATTAATGATGTAATTTTTCTGTTTCCGCTTCTACTGTTAACATACTTGATGCTGCTTCTGGAAGGTATCCATTCAAGGCAAATACAAAATAAAATACGCCAATCTTTACGAGATGTTACGTACCCATTACATAGTGCAATTGATTAACGATGTCCAAGGAAGTAATCGCTGTTTATTCTGATCATTGTACGAAACCCATAAATACACTTTGTGTGTGTAGCAGGGTTACTAGCCTTTAAAAAAATGGTACATATAATTACCACTGCATTTAAAAGGTTTCACGCATCATGCCTTAAGTATGGCGTACTAGCTCCATGTGTCATTAACGTCTGCACTAAATGTGTGTGGTAGAGATAAGAAGGTGGCCGATTCCCAGACTCCAGTCTCTCGATGGTGCCAAAGTTAACGAATGTGAACGTCCGTCACGTTGACACAATTTCTGCAACTGCCGGGAATCGAACTCTGGTTATCTAGCCCAAATATGCTATTACCTGTATTCCTTCATTTCAATAGTATACTTTTATCTACTCCTGCGTCTCACAAATTCTTTCTTTGCTTAAGTTTACCCAACTCTGGACAATTCTTGTTCTGCTCCATTTATCCCATCCTATTAAAGACTAAAATATTTATGTAGCTCCTCAATGTATAATTTTCATTGTTCTCTTGGGTCTATTCTCAGCATCTTCAATCTAAGTTTTTCTCTTAAAATGAAAGTCTCACTAATAAAACAATCGGTAGATGACAGCTTAGAACACTTTACTTGTCTGGGTTTTAGATAAAATGATGGCTTGAACTAATGGTAACAAGCATTCGCCCAATTAAATATCCTCTTAACCTCTTCTTGCCTGTAATTGATATTCGTTAAAGTCGTGTCCAAGTATATTAACTTTTCCGCATTTTCGAAAGATTTCTTTTCTGTCTTAATAGGAAGACTGTGTGTTTGCCTCTTAGCACCGAGAGTACTAAGTTTTCTCTGCTTATATTTCTATACCAATCTCATTACTGGCGTTTAATATTTTTCTATATTTTTATTCGTGGTTTTCGTCCAATAAATTAACATAATCAGCACAGACCAGACGCTAATGCGTTCCATTCAATTCATTCGATACTTTTTCGTCATAACTCTGTGATTTGAGCGTGTGCCATTTTGTAACGGAATGCCACGCTGTCATCACCCAATATTTCTGATATTACATGCATCAAGCTTACGTCACTAACCTCTGACACCCACTGTTTCTGTTTCTGACCAGTTCGTAACTGACAATGTAAATACTAGAAGCTTCGCCGTGTCTCTCTACAACAAACATGGACCACTGAAAATAACATCAGAATGATTGAGAGCTAGGTCCTGATTACTGTCACCTAATATAGCACCACGCACTGTTCTTCAGCTGGGAATACGTGTAACATGGAACAATATCATCCCCTCCCGCACGCAATTGTTAGTGCCAGTAACCTTCTTGAAAACCGCCACAGTGTCCAGAGGATGCAGTTTGCCCCAATGCCACAACGACACGGCGTTCTTACATGTCTCTGCTAAGGCAATACCTTCAATACCGTACCATTATACTCGGATATAAATGTAAGAGTGACTGAAGTACGCTTATCTGTATTACAAGACTGTCCTTACGAGATGTATAATTAAACTTTCCGCGATTGTTAAAGTTTTCTATTTAAAACTCTAGGGTGTTATTTAGAAACGAAGAAACACTTAAAAATATTGTAATAATATATCAGAGGTGTTCTGTTCTGATATTTACAGCATAAAGACCGCAGTGTGGTAACATTGTTCTATAAAACAAATTTGATAAAGTTTCTGTTCGTTTATAGCGGTCACTGTCCTCCAGCAGTTTGAAAACAAGCTCGATTTATAAAGTGCCCATGTTGCTGGCGAACAGTTGGTCAGCTGTTAGCGTACAATTTGCGAGATCAAAGACGTCGTAGTTGCCACTCCATCTTATATATTTTACGTGAATTTTTAATAACTGGTAATTTACTTTCGTTTTCATAAATATGCCATCTTGAGACTCAAACAACCAAGAAAATGTACGCAAAGCATAACGATTCTGGCGCATCCGCCGGTCTTTGAACGCTGACCTCTGTGTACCAGTGACGTCAGAAGTTGCCTGAGTCAATGACATGCGTTGGCGGAAAAGCGGGTGATGTGACCACGGAGGATTTCCCGCATTGCAGATCAGCTAACCGGAAATTCACTGGTAGGGGACTCCCCACGCGGGAGTTAACCGGGTGAACATCCCACACGAGGAAATTCCTCTGGTTGGGAATTCTCAAGCGAAAATTCACCAGTCACGCGCACATGAACGCATGAACATATTTATTTAAATAACACGTTATTCTTCGATTTCAATCAAAATTGGAATGTGCAGACAAGTTTTAGAAGATCTCACCAATATCATATTTCTTGAAAGCCCGTTCAACTGTTTTCGATTTCTTAAATTCGGACACGCGGGTGTACACGGAGTGGCCAATGCCGTTATTTTTCTTCTTCAAATTTTAGTTGCAAATCCGCCTAACAGGCTTACTTGTTTTATACATAATGACCCACCTACAAGTCTTGGTCCAAGTTACATCTCATGATCTCCATGGATATCGTAGGAGATCTGTTGCGTCCACGTCAATAACTTTAAACTAATTAAATTTTGTTACAGTCTAAATGTGACTTACAGTTTTACAATACATATCTAAATACAAGACACAACTCGTTTTAAAAAGTGTCAAAGTGGTATCACCGTGATAACAAAGGAGCTAAAATGATTGCCACTTATTATGCTCACATTAAGGGCATGCAGTGAAACAAATGCTTGTCCGATAATGAAACACTTCCGGCCCTGGTAACATTAATACGTCGTTTCCTTGAACTTCCACAACATCCACTGTTTACAGCGTAACTGCTCCTTAGTGGTATTTCTTCGTATTTGCACATGTAAACCGCCCGACACTCTTCGCCCGTACAAAAACTGCCTTTCACTTTAGAGAAAATAAATTGTTTCCCTTTGGAAACTTTTGTAGGCTATTCTTATGATGTGATAAATCGAATAATTCTCTTAAGTAAAGTCTAGTTTTCTCGTGTGATATTTAAAGTCGTGACTTTTGTGGTCAAGACAGTGTGACCTTTTCTGAGAGCTTTTTCACGTATTCACAAATCGTTTGTTGACATAAGCCAGTAGACACATACGCTCCCTGTGTTTGAATAGTCCTAGACCTTATGCGCCTTAAACTGCGAGACAAATGTCTGATTTCATTTTCTACCCACCCACCCTGTAGAACTGCCGTACTCTGTCAACCTGTGCATAAATGCAAGCATATGCTACGGTAGTCAATGTGTACATGTGTGAACAGAACTAAAAGTATCTCGCATTTTATTATATAAAAAGTGAATGACAATAAATTTATAGGAGATTCCAGACTGTTCAGAAAATATTTTTTTTAAGTCATTTAAATATAGAATTTTTAAAATAATGTCCACATAATTTTATTACATCCTATATTGATTATGAAGTTCGTTAAATATTATCCTTTCAAGAGGTAAAATGTCAAATAGATTTATATTTTATTTGTAGATAAGTCAGAAGCTACTTTATCTACAGTGCGATGTCTGAAGTAAAGCTAGGCAAAATCTCGAATTAATGTTCATATTTTTTTTGGCTTTATGTGCTGCTTACCGACATTTGGATATTTGTCTAGGCGAATCGCGATGCGCCTGCGCCTAAAGTTAGTGTGGCGTTTTCCGATATCCTTCGGCCAGTCATTGAAGATACAATGTCACTCCAGATATAACAAGCTACATGCAGTAAGAGTCCTTCTGAAGCTAAAAATCGCATAAGTGGTCAAAAAATGTACCATTTATTACGGAACCCGAATCTCCAAATCTCATTCACAATAGCCAATTACTGAATTTTGTCCTGAGCCACATGAATCGAATTAAAATACTCATTTCCTACCTTTAGACGAATGTAATAAACAAGGTCTCTACTTCCTGAATATTCTGCTGATTCACCCAAGTAGTCATTTAGTTGGATTGCCACTTTTGTTTTGAAGACAACAATTACAAGAATGTGAGCAAAATGATTGTTAATGTGTCCATGTCCCCATTTCTTAATCACTAAGGTGAATGAACTGATTTTAAGTAGTCCGCCATTTTACAAGTCTCTTGACGAGGATATGAACAATGCAGACGTTCTGCATGTTGACTCCTGACAACGCTATCAGCTGTCTTCTGAATATTGAATTCTATCTACTTGGAAAAGTTTCCATGAGAATGTTGTTTTCGGTTTGTATCTAAAACGTTACACTCGCTAAGAAATGTGTTAAAATTAACATCAAGTTCGCGTGAAAATCAACTTTGTGATAAACTAAAGTAAATTTCCAATGGGTGTCATGCCTCTTCACCCCGTCCTCCTTGATATTACCATCCTTAATAACAGAGAAAAGCAGTCTAAATATTATAGATCTCCTCATTATGCCATTTTCTCTAACCATCTCACCCCTCTTACTTCAAATATTCGCTTTAGCTTAGATGAAATAGAGTAATATGAGAACCTGTAAGATTTGAGGTTTTCACAGCGGTGAGTATGAAGATCTCTGTCTTCTGGGTTGTTGAGTATGGTCGATGTTTACCAACGTTTCAGAGGTCATACTGCCTCCGTCATCAGGACGATGAATCGCAGTATGACCTCTGAAACGTTGGTAAACATCGACCATATTACACAGCGCAACAACCCAGAAGACAGAAATCTTCATGTTATGAGAAGTTGAAGAAGGCATGCTTAACAAACTGCCATGAAGTTTAACAATTTAGGCTACTTACTTTTAACCTCGCGGCCTTTTAGATTATAACTGAGTGTGAATGTGGCCCCATATCTGGTACGTATTGAAATATTCGAGCAGGAAACGAACGGCAGAGTAAATTTTAAGAAGTTGTGGGTAAGATTCTTTCGCGAGAACTGCTCTCTACTAGTCGCTATTCTATCTCCAGATTCTCAGAACTACTAGAAAAGGGGCAGATAGGTTATTATTTTGCTGCTAGGTTATAATGGGGATTCCCAAGTAATCATTTCGCCTTTCTTTGCAACAGTAATAATCGCTTCTGTTTGTTATTTCCTTAGTTGCATTTTTTCTTGTATTCTGGCCTTGCTGCTTCGCGTAGAAAAAAACCCAGCAGGCCTACGTCAAAATTAAGTCACTTCAAACTGTGCTGCATACCGAATATCATACAAATCGAAAGCGCATCTAAATACCGTGTCATTTTACGTATTTCATTTCCATTCAGGTTTAAAATAAGTATCATGTCCGTTTATCCGTCCGCTACACTCAACATTCTCCAAATTATCTAACCGACTTAAATAAAACTCCATATAGTTGAGTCATTCTGATTTTGGCTTTGTTTAAATTGTTTCAGAGGTCAGCTTACTTAAGGACCCGAAATAACTTCTCTTTGCATCTTCTAATTCTTCTTACTCATACCAATACAATTTATGCTACATGTACATTCAAATTTATGAGATCTTAAATTCTCAAGGCAATGAAAGTTACGATGATATCCAGTCGTGATGACTCTTAGGTAGATGCCAACGTTTCGGAGAAACATACTGTCTCCATCTTTAGGGCTGTATTTTAACTAAAAGACTCATTACAGAGTTCACAAGAGCCAGCAACTGAACTGTATACTGTACGCTGTACCAAGTCCATATACTAAAATGTATTGTTATATCAGCGTCTCCCATGTGGACTCTCATTTCAGGTTTTCTGCACGCGATGCCCATCCCCACTTCATCGTTCGTTATTTGCCCACATTACTAACATCTGCCGAGGAGCTCAAGTGATAAAGTTCCTCATTATGTAATTTTCTATATCCTTCTGTCACTGCCTCCCTCTTAGGTCCAAACATTCTCCTCAGCAACCTGTCGCAAAAAGATCTCAATCTACGTTTGACCCTGAAGACGAGAGACCAAGTTTCACCCCACACATTTAAAGATTTTAACCTTTAATTTTTTATACAGGAGAAGAAAAGTTAAAGGGTTATCAGTTGGGCAGTGGTAAGTGTTTCCACAGTTTAATCTGCAGCGAAATAAAAGACAGACCTTTAAGACCCATCGCCAGAGTTACGTTGCGCAATTAACTGAATTTATCCGTGACGTTTCTCATCAACAAGATGAGTGGTTACTGTCATTCGCTGTTTCTCTCACAGCGAGTTTTATGGCTGTTACCAAGTTGTAAATCTATCATTCTTACCGTACGCAGAATTTAATTTTTAGATGTTCCCGACGTTCTTGCGCGAGCGAAGAACAACTTATGGACCCGCCCATGTTTGTCTGTCTGTCTATCTGTTGTTACTCATTGTTGTGCAATAGTGAGATTCATGGGTTATCACTGATGGGACCTACGATCAGAATGTGCATGAACGACCTAAGATCATTGTGTAACAATGCCGTGAAATCACACTACTATGCCTACAAAAATGATCTAAGAGGCAACGTCGACTTAGGACAACATTAGTGGAACAAATACCTATGTTGGGGTCCGCAGTGGCCGCGCTGTCTGAGGCGTGGGCCTTGTGCCGCTTGGTCGCTGGGACCGTAGGTTCGAATCCCACTCAAGCCATGGATGTTTGTCTGTGTTGTGCTGTTCTGTGTACAGGTAGAAGCCTTGCGACGGGCCGATCCCTCGTCCAAGGAGTCATACCGAATGTCTATAGAACAAGCCAACGAAAAGTTGGGACCCGCAGTGCTCAGGCACTTGAAGAACGGGTCGTTCCCAGTATCCTAGTAATCTGAATTCGCTAAATAAAACGTGTCTGCATTTCAAGGCTACTGTTGTTTTTCCGACGTGGAATTGTTGCTGCAGTATCAGCGAGGTACAGAGTAGTTCCTATTACAACCTGCTCTTATCTTCAAAAGCACTAAAGAAAAATACGCATATTAGTAGCCTGGTTAAAATAAAGCCTTCCGGCTCACACCAGTGTGAGCTTAGATAGTCACTTGTTTATGTCTCGACTTCTCATTAATCCCTAGAAAGTATTATGCTAATGTGTTCATTACCACACCAATCTGTTTGTTCGCCCTGTCGGCCGCCCCTCGGAGTGGGGCATTTAAATTAGTCTTACTGCCGTTTGTGCTCTTAGGACGTCATCTCGTTTCCTCTTTCATGATCACCTTTATCTCTCTTCTCTCGCAGTCATCACCTCCTTATTATCTCAATCATAATTTTATTCTGCATAATCGCCACCGTCTTCTGCTTTTTCATTATCATCTTTTTCTCTCTCTTCTCTTCATCATAATTGTTCTTATGTAAGATTTCAGGTTTTCACAGCGGTGAGTATGAAGATTTGTCTTCTGGGTTGTTGCGCTGTGTAGTATGGTCGATGTTTAACAACGATTCGTCGCCCTGATGACGGAGGCAGTATGACCTCTGAAACGTTGGTAAACATCGACCAGACTACACAGCGCAACAACCCAGAAGACAGAAATCGTCATAATTGTTCTTCTCCTCCACTACCATCATGTTCCTGTACTTCTCTTTCTGTATTTCTTGTATTCACATGTCAGGACGTATGTCTTGCCCCGACTTAGTATTATGCTTGAGACCATGACATTTTAGATGAGCGGTAGTAATCCTTGAATGGGTGATCAGCCCATTGTAACTTACGGTACAATTTGGCTGCACGCGACAGAGACAAGCGACCGAGGCAGGCGACAGAGAC
>NW_019060346.1:1364600-1381114 GCF_000696155.1 Zootermopsis nevadensis | reverse complement strand
CTTCGGCTTCAAAGGGTTAACCAGCTGATTTTCGTAATGGTGAGGTGTAGTGTTTTCTTCGCGGTACAGACTGAATTCATAAATAATATTCAGACGATCTTCGGCTTCAAAGGGTTAATGTCTGCTCATTACATGACAACAGAGAACCGCGAACCGCCCTTGATCGGAGCTTGTGACTGACCACACGAACACATCAATGTGGCAGTGACGTCTTGCAAGGAAGAAACGGGGCTGGTTTGCGGGAAGAGTAAAACACGTGAGATAATACGGGGTCTCTTTATGTGAAGATGGAAAGGGTACACAACCAGCCGCTTGGAGTTCCCAACGACTGGTGGACAATATTTGCCTTCCCCGCGCTGCTCTGCCGACGGTAGCAATGTCTGTTTATTCGGGCTTTTGCGTAGCTTCTCTTTGTATTTTCCACATTCATTCAATTTTATCTCAACTTGTACCGCTACCAAACGTGTAAGACTACTTTACAAGTATTATCTTAGTTGTTGCTTCCGTATTTCTGGGGTGTTAGAAAGAAATGTTCCCTATAAACAGTATTATTTAAGAAGTGTAAATTGATAGATGAAATTTCAGGTTTTCTCACGGCGACGAGTGTGGGATGTACCGTGTAGTTGGTAGATACTGACCGACATTTCAGAGGATCGTACTGCCTCTGTAATCAGGGTGATGACTGCCGTGAGAACTTTTTACCTTACTGCTGTAACAGATACCTTCACCGCTCTTTTTCTCTTTCGGAAACTAACTTTTATTCAAGTGCATTGTTTTGTTGTCGACAATTTATGTATTGCGCAACGATGCAATATTCATCAATCAGACTTGGCCGATCCTTCTGGAAGTTCATCGTGAGTCATACCACGTCATGTGTCACCTGGGGTTTGTGTATGCTTAGTCACGCTGTCCTCTCGTTAGAGTAGGCGACATTGGTAGGAATGCAGGCTTGCTTGCTTTGACCTCCAACTGAATGCTGCGGCCAAGCCTTCAGGCGGTCCTAGATTCTTGCTTTTTATCCGCACGTATCTGCTGACCATGCTCGGAGTTCGTTATATATAGTTAAAGTTTAGGTATTGGAATATTACGGGGCTGTAATCTTCAGCATCGATTTCTCCGTTTCTGCCGATTCCATTTGTTGAGATGATATCGCATTATTGTATCGTTAATGACAGGTCTGTGGGTCGAGTCCCGTCATTGTCTATCCAGAGGCTACACTCTGTGCGTGCGCAGAATGTTTGCGGCTAGCTACTAGTCCACAAAAGAAGTCGAGTCTACGTCGTTGTATCAAATCTATACAATTTGGTACGGGGAAGAAGCAATTACATACTCTTGTTGGTAAAATATGTTTGAGTTCACCTGTTGACCTTCCTGAAACGAATATTATAATTTATTGTCTAGTTTATGACGAGTGATAAGGAGAATACCTGGACCGATGAGAGAAAACAAGATAACAAGGATCTTCGTATTTGTAGACACTCTTCATAGAATATTAGGATAATGAGACGAAGGACTTTGAAATGGGCGAGACATGTAGCAAGGATTAGGAAATGAGATGTGTATTAACACTAAGTCGTTCTTCATATATAACGTAATTCGAAAGGTGAACTCTTTGGAGTACACTGACATCCCATACATGTTATTCACGCCACATAACATAGGTATTACTGGGGATACTGGGAACCACCCGTTCTTCAAGTGCCTGAGCACTGCGGGTCCCAACTTTTCGTTGGCTTGTTCTATAGACATTCGGTAGGACTCCTTGCACGAGGGAGCGGCTCGTCGCAAGGCCTCTACCTGTACACAGCACAACACAGAAAAACGCGGAAAAACATCCATGGCTTGAGTGGGATTTGAACCTACGGTCCCAGTGACCAAGCAGCACAAGGCCCACATCTCAGACTGTGCGGCCACTGCGGACCCCAACATAGGTATTTGTTGCACTAATGTGGTCCTAAGTGTGATAAAAATATTTTGTCTTCCAACACGATTTGAATTATTAAATACAAACATAAATTTTACTATTGTGTCATTATGATTAATAATGATCAACTACAAGCTTCTCGGAAACGATTTTGATCCGTGGAGTTACTTATTTGCAAAATTTTATTTGTTGTGGAGAACGCTTAAATCAAATTATAAACATAATGAATTTAAATAAATATTAATTACCAGACTTACGGATAGTTTCAACGAAATCTTGCCAATGATAGGGCAGGGGCTGGGTGTGGAGGACAACTTTGTTAAACAAAAGCGAGCGTGGCTTGAAACGTTTTGCTGATGAGGGGAATCGAACCACCGACTGTTAACTTGCAGACCTGATTCTTATATTCATGTACACTGGATATACATGGATGTGTCAGTTTTGAATGCACTGGAAAAAGAAGTCTTCAACGACTCACTTTATTCATTGCATTTAAATACTGCTGGCTGCTCTGTACTTTTACTATGTTCCACGTGGGCCAAAATATTAGGTCTATTACATTCCCGCGAGAGTGCGTTTAGATAATGTTGCATGTATGTACACTGCAACACCAAACTACCTCTGTAGTTTCAGAATTCCAATATTGAACACGCGCCGTTAGACAAGAACACAGTGAATTCCACACACCTCCCATCTCCAAACCCATATCCCTAACATCCATCTTAATATTATCTCACTATTTAGTTCTCGGTCATCCAAATGGACGCTTTGTAAGAGGTTTTCTCATAAAATTTCTGTATGTCGATGCTGGTATTCCGGGTTGTAATACCACGTGGATTTGTGGGTGGATACCAAAGTTTCGGAGAAGCCTTGACGAAATTGACGGTATGTTTCGCCGTAATGCTGGCATCTGCTATGTTTTCATTATTGTAATGTATTCATTTAAGTATCACTGAAATCAATAGGGGTCCTGTTCTTCAGCGTTTTGGACTATCGTGACAGTTTTCGAACTCAATAATAAAATGTATTCTTACCCTAATTGCAACAGGTACCTTCTTCTATTTGTTATCTGACAGAAACTCCTAAGATGAGGCCTATATTCTAGTACAGAACGGCTAAATTTGATTCATTTCGTTAGAATCAAAATAATTTTCAAAGAATTTTAAATTTCGAACCACTATTAAAAACACAAACATAACTGAAGTCTGGAATAAAGTTTTAATCTCACGAGTCTAAAAGCTGGAATAGGAGAATAGCAATTCTTTAATACGTCCAAAATAACTACTTCCGTCTCTCAGCCGTTGTTCATACACACATTATTTTGACCTAATCCAAATCATATGGAACACCACACGCGGAGCTCCCTTAATAACGCGACCTCAAATGAGCCTATTACACTCGCCCCTGATAAGAATGACGACAGATAAAAAAGCATCAGCGGAATAATTATTAGTAGTCAAAAAATTTCCCAGAAAAAAATATATACCCAATTCCACTTGTTTCACTTTAAATTCAAAACAGACTGCCTTGAGACTGAAGTCGGGTTTCCACAGTGATAAAATAGACAACTGAGGGTTTGAGCATTGTCGGGCACGGCACAGGGTGTCCTCGTACTGGCGGCTGTGGTTTGCTTATCTGAGTCACGACACGTGCACAAGAAGTGACCTTGGTTCCTCCCTGTGCATGGTTTCGATTGCCTATGTCATCACGGAAATCTTTACGGTACCCTTTCACACTTCATCTAAACACCCTTCTCAGCTATTGTGATTCATCCGTTCCAATGACAATGAAACATTTCACCGTTTTCCAACCATGTTAAGTTAAACTACTTTTGCTTCAAGGCCAGTCAAGTGCCCGCTCAGAGATGACGCCTGTATGAGTGGCTTCATCAGGGCTGTCGAACTTCTCGCGGGTTGTCAGATTATTAGTAGGGAAATGGTAAAACAATGACCGGTAGTGGAAAACCCGAAAAACTCGGAGAAAAACCTGCCCCAATGCCACTGCGTCCATCACGACCATGGACCAATCCCATATCGAAAGAGCTGCAGAATATCCGAAGATCTGACATTTCGGTTGATGAGTGAGCCAGTAAGAACAAATGCTGCTGGCCGAAAACCCCAGTTAGTCACAAAGACTCGGCCAGACTACCTTCACGTCTCCAAACTAGGAATTCATCTTTCCTGCAGATCCAGGAAGCTGTGAGCGCCGGCATCACTTACCAGTTTGAAGGTCAGCGACTCTGTTCCCCGTGCCAGGTACCACAGCGTCTACAGCGGGGTCAAACCTGCAGCCGCTGCGGCCCGCACGTGGCAGATGGGCAACGGCGAAGTAAGAAGAAGACCTGCACAGAACGAACACCATCAGTATTTGCATATTTTCCAGCACTGTTCTTTAACTTCGGACTCATAACGACAATTCACTGAAGTATGGCGAATGGTTCCTGCCGCTGACATTAGCAGCAAAAGCCGAAGGTTCGAAATCGCAATTGAAAATGATTGATTCCACTACAGAAAATGATCTTCAGCCAGTTCTATCTACCTCTCCCCCTCACGACTTGTTTCCCCAAGATTTATGCTGCTATTACCCACCCATGTCCTTCTTCGTCTTCCAAGTAAACACTTTCAACAGGCTTTTCCAAATTACTTGTTTCTCCAACTCTTGCCTGATACTTCGCACATCCTAGTCTAGTGGGTTTCACTCTCCTAGAAATATTATGTGACCTGTGCAAATTACAAAGTTCCACGGTATGTAGCATCCACTCTCACAGACTTTTAGGTGATCACTTACATTTAAGACAAGACCAAATTTAAGATGACTATTTGTCTAGAAGAACTGAGGGCAACAATGAGAAACTTCAATAATAATAGCCGGTTTCTAGACCGAGACTAATATGTGCCTGTAAATTTCATAAAATGCAGAGATGTAATTTGAAACGTCATAATTAATTTGTTTTGTCATGAACTAATATAGTATGTCAGCATGTCATGGTGGTTAATTAAGTTGTTTATTTACGTAAACTTGGAGCCGTGAAAAATGTATGTGGAGGACTGTGAGATAAGTGGAATGATCTCATACATTTCCTTTTGCCGAAGCCAAACAGGTGGGTACAAGGATGTGTTATCACAATGTGGGAGGAACCCTGTCATGGTGTTCATCCTGGATTCGAGAAACTGTTGCCTAGTCTATCCGTCACGTAGGCATGGAGCATGGAGGCGTTGAAACCTTCAATCGAGTCATATAGTACAAATAGAAATAGAATTTTCTTCTTCCGAAGGAGAGTGATCGAAAATATAACTTCGTTTTATAATTTTGCTTACGCCCAATATGACATCGCGAAAATCACTGATTCACGACTCCTGATGTAGGACCATGCTATGTTATCTATTACTGCTGGTTTGACGTAAATTTCTACGAACGATTACGTCTTACAAGACGGAAAGTACCTGAATTGGGAACCCTCGTACTTTTCCTTTGTCTATAAATAAGAAGGCTTCGGGAAATACCAAGAGACTCGTGACGTACCGAGATCAGATTTTGTACAAAAGGATTTTAAAATACTTATTAGGTGTTTATACAAGAATATAAATTATTTCTTAATTTTTAATAATAAATCAGCACGGAGAATCCTAAAGAACAGAGGCAGAAGCGGGCATGATCAGCTATGTGACAGTTTCTTGTCAAAAGCCTGTCTTAACTCAGAAATCTGAGAAACTATCAATCAGGATAATCAGTTCTCGACGGAGTTCTTACTGATGCAACAACTTATCTCATTTTAAGCCCCCCCTCTTCTTTAAAGGAGACAGAACCTGACGGGTCATGTCTGTGTGGCCGTGCTGTGCAATGAATTTCGATCATAATTATTCTTTGTGGACACCAGGAAGTAATAAATGTATTCCTTCTAATAAAATATTCGTATGTGCCTACACCATGTAGTATTTCTCTGCTGACTAAAACGTTAATTAATCCGATAACTTTGGTCGAAAACAACAAATGATTAAACTACAGGAACAAATAATCATTCTCCCTGCGACACACCCTGACGAAATTAATTATTTTTCCTCCAGTTTTCCCCTTTCCCCTCTATGCGTAATGTCCGCTTGGTAGCGCTATTCATATCTCACATAACAGTTGTTATTTTTAAATTCAAAAGTCACAGAGACGCAAATTTTATAAAATATCTTCCTCTGGAGGTTCACGGAGAAACCGCATGACCTGCCTGTAATTCTCTGAACTCCTCCAAGCGAATGCGGAAATTACTCTGAATCCAGTTCCCATCCTCTCAACTAAAGGAATCCAAACAAAATTGTTATAAAGTAATGTTGAGACCCAAGAAGCCACAAATCTCCTGGATACAGTATTCATATGGCTAGCACAAATATACAGCGCGTTCTTTTAAGTGAAGACTCCACCTCGGGGGCATATTTCGTACACAAAACAACGAAAAATATCTGTGTAAGCATGAGTCCTTGGGCGCTTCGTTTTCGGGCTATGGCCACTTGAAAAAGGAAGACCCTAGCGGTGTTAATGGGACCATCTTGAATGTACTGTGTATGCAGTGGCAATTAATGATGTATGAAAACTACAAAAGAGGGTAGAAGACGGTTGAGACTTAATCCCAAACACTCCTGAAAGTTCTGGGTGCATTCCTTAATGAGACTCGCACAAGGGAAATTTTTCCAGCATTTTTTGTAATTTGCTGTTCTCGAAATAAAAAATATAAAAATAAAAAAAAAACCATCGATGTATAAATAAGCACTTTTTTGGACGGGTTTATACGCTGCTTTTTATCTTTCTTCGAAAATAAAATGGACTCGAAGACGCGTCAAAGAATCAATATTTACATAAGACGTCCTTCGTTTATTTTGTGCATACAACACACCATAAGTTAATACCGTGTGTTTAAGAAACACCCTGTACGTACTTTTCAGAGGCCCTTGTTGATCGCCCTAATAATTGAGGTAGCACTGGCCTCTGAAACGTCGGCAAACTTCTACCAGATTACACGGTGCAACAACCCAGAAGACAGCCTTCTTCAGATTCACCGCCGTGAAAACCTCAAATCCTACATTCCCTTACGTGCTCACTCTTTCAGCCTCAGAGGCTGAGTCCCATTTTCTGATGTGGTTTGAGACAAAACTTGCAAACGGGGAACAAGCATTATCTTTCCATTGTTCGTTCACACAGAGTGCAAGTAACGCATAAAGCAGTAATGCACCAAGAATATTGTTAATCGCACCTTGCCGAACGCGGACTTTGTCTTATGCACTCTAATGCGGTCATAAAACTGATATTTACTTTCTGATACAGAACTTGACTCACTGCACAAATAACAATGTCTTCTGTCCCAGCGCAAACATTACAACTACAAAACTCCATGCCAGTTTCTTCACAGTGCGTTGTTTAGAAGTTGACAATCGCTCGAGCGGTCAAGAAATTCCACATATGTTACAGGACCACAAATTTCGTTACCGTTTTCACAAGAGCACTCCTCGAGGAAAATAACAAACCAGTCATTAATATTTATAATAATACATTTCGTGCACGGAAATGTTTGATAATGTTACTTAGTCCATTGCCATTACATGTCTCTCGAGGAATTGTCTTTAACGCTTTGAAGACGATGATCATCAGAATTGTATTCAAAATTCAGTTCTTACCACAAAGAAAAAACTACACTTATCTATTACAAAAGTAAATTGGTTGATGCTGTTTAGTGAATTATACCTTTTTATTCTGAGAATCATACAGGAAATCCATAAATACACTCTGTGAGGAAAATGCAGAGTTCGTGATTATTAAATCAGACACAACATGTTGTTTCAACTTGGCTTAAACGAGTTAAAATAATCAATAATGTGAAGAACGTAGTCCCGGAAGTAAAGAAAACTTCAAAACCTCTGTACCTTGAGAATAAATAGGCGTGCCTGTGTAAATCTTTGCTATGGCGCATTTCAATATTTTCAAAATATTGGAAAAGTACTTCACCATGAACGCATTTATTGGTGTGAGTAGGGTGTTAATTGCTGTTAGCTACTGTTATAAAACAGAAAATTAGGGTCACGCAGTTTGAGTAGTCTTTTTCTTAGAAGACATTATCCGTGCGGAAAGCGTCAAATCATCCATGAAATCTATGCCAATGCGACTGACAGCATCAGAAGAGCTGTAAGAATTCCTTCGTCTGTGATTAACACGACAAATAGCAATCTGACTTTTACTTTGGTCAAAAACCGCTTAATTCAAACGAATCGAACTAGCTACGTCAAAACACTCTGAACTTTGGTTCTTTTAACCAGTATCCAGTTTGAAGACGTTTGAAATAATTCCCTTTCTCTATACTGACTATAATTTTATGTCGAAAACAATTAAGCATATTTATTCAACTTATTGAAAAGTTTCAACAGCGTAGGGCCTAAGCTCCTGACATTACTGATGATCGCTCGAGTTTGCGAGCATTACTTTGGCCTATAACAAATGTGGACAAACTATTTTCAAGCTTGTACCATTAATTAACATTCAGGTTTTTTCAGTGATACCGACACAGTCTATCGCTGGCTGGCCTGTGTCCGATGTTGTTACTAACAGCATTTACATATTTCGCCACCCAAACAAAAGACCTCAAGGTGCATGTATATCTATATACTAGGTAAGTCTACCACAGAAAGTGGAGTTCCTATCAACCATACAAATAAAAACAACTGTAGAATATATCCTATTGGCTATGTGGTACTTTTAGTGTCTCCTGCAAAATTTAGTGATTCAAGGAGCAGGAAAATTTGTATTTTCTCCGGAATAACAATTTATTTTTATTATGCTTTATTTCCACAGGCATTTTAGCGTAACCTGTGAAAACACAGCACTTTTGAAACATACAAATCTAATATTTTAGTGTTATAGGATTGTATGTTTCGGCTGTGCATGGGTAATCAGAAGTATATGCAACATTTTAGTCGAACATGTCCAAGGTGACCATTTGAGTGACCTAGGCGGAAAGATAATACTAAAATAAATCTTAAATAAATAGGGTGTGAGGGTATGGACTGAATTCAACTGCTAATTAGTTTAAGAAAGGTCTTTAAAATGTCTATTCTTTTTCATATGCGGTTGTTTCTACTCAATCTATTGGTTTTATAGTTTTAATTCCCAAAAACTTATGCACAATTAGAAGCACATTAATTGCTTATTAAGACAGCAACCTGTTTTATAATTATACTGCAACTTGTGTTTACTCTATTTATGGTATGTAAACACTAATAACACAGCGTAGCGTATGAGCTCAATATGATGGACATACGAGGTGCGATCAGAAAGTTTCAAGACTGTGCCTATAAAAACCCGTACACTTATCTCAGGTATTAAATTCATCCATCACCCTCGAAGTAGTATCCCTGGGAGTGAACACAACGATCCCAGCGCCGCTGCCAAGCCTGGAAGCATCCCTGGAAATCTTTCTTTGTCAGCCTGTCAAGCACCATCTGCGATTCTGCCTGAATCTCATCTATCGTCTCAAATCTCCTTCCCTTTAGCTGAATTTTCATTTTTGGGAAGAGGAAGAAGTCACACGAAGCTAAATCCGGCGAATAAGGAGGGTGCGGGATGACGGCCATGGTGTTTGAGGCCAAAAACTGTTTTTTTTTCAGGGGTTCGGCCATTTTTAAAACGTGAATGCCACCCAAAAGTTTGTGCACGACCCATTGCGGACTCCCCAAATGCTTGCTTTAGGATTTCATAGGTTTCCGTAGCCGTTTTGGCGAGTCTTTGGCAAAATTTGATGCACACGCGCCATTCCGAAATCGCAGGAGGGTCGGTGTAATGCACTACCAAAACGCCCGCCCGTAACTAAGAAAGAAATGCTAATTCGATGATGCCGGCTGGCACACTGATTCACTATGAATGTAGGCCGCACCCCCTAGCGGCAGAAGCTCGTACTACATCCGGTTCGCCCTCTATTGACACAGTCTTGAAACTTTCCGATCGCACCTCGTATATTGCTATTTTCTTATAAATTGGTAGCTTGTTCTTCGCCAGGGTTTTTCCCCTGAAATAAGCTGTACTTAAGTAAGAAAAGCCGGTGTACTTATTACTTTTCCCGTGGACCAATTTTCTATAAATTTCCGCTACAACGCTGCGTAATGATTGCTCGATAAATTAAAGTATTGCCAAACAAAGAAACTGTTGTCGATAGATACAGTTATACAAAAGTTATGATTATCAAATCTAAAAGTTCTTGACGATGGTGATGAGTCATTTGAATACAAATTTTCTTGGATATTATCCATCGTCTAGTATATAAAACGTAAAACGACGTTTCGGAGATGAGGCTCTAGCTCCATCTTCTGAAGACGGAGATAGAGCCCCATCTCCTAAACGTCGTTTTTAAGTTTTATATACTAGACGATGGCTAATATCCAAGAAAATTTTTATTCAAAAAACTTATGATTGCTTAGCAACTGGGCCAGAAACGGAGGGAGAAACTAATAAAACAGCAAGAAAGAATTTTATATGTACGGTTTTATCATTCGTTTCGGATTTTGGACCTAAAAGCAGGGAACGGTAAAGGTAAAATTTTCGGATCAGACCATTCTTTCTTTGACATTACAAATTACTGAGACGGCAATCCACTGGTCCCAGTGGAAACAAGTGATGAGCGCATTAACACGAAAAGGAAATGTTTGACGTCACACCACCTCTCCTCCCCTCACACAACTATCAAACAAAGCTATGTATCCGGATAACACGAAGACTTAGAGGAATAGCAGTGAAACATCACGGCAAAGTACGTCACCACAGGGACAGAATTCTCAGAAAAAATGTTTGTGTGCCACGTACTAAGAGAAATGAAGTAAACACTGCAGGAAAGAGAAAAACGTATTCCACAAACCCCCCACTCCCCGCTCATATATTTTTTATTTGTCGTCCTTGCACATACTTTTTTATGGTTTCGATCTCAGTGTCTCTCCACTAAAGTGGTTGTTAAAATTCTCGCTAGGATTGAATCAGATTGCCACTGATGAGTTTGTGTGTTGGCCCAAATGCTATTCTGACTGCCTTATAATTTGATTCAGAGGATTACCTGTGATTTCAATATGTCTACCAAACATCATTTGAAAAATATATATATATATATATATATATATATATATATATCTGCCATCCAATTTCAACAACAATAGGATGATTATAAATAAACGTCTGGCACTCAACGTCGATACGACTGGATGGTAGACACAGCAAAAGACACCTATAAGATGAAATTCTCTATCACCGAAATTAGATATTTAGGAACATGCCACAATTACTTTTAAAGAGTAAAATTAAAAAAAAACATTCTACTTGAGAATAAAATTACCAAATAAGAATCAGAATTTAAGTATCTTATCTTCGGCAGGGTCGTTGGCTCAAACCTTTGTGGGAAGAAGAAGAAAAGGTGTGTCTTATCTCAGACAAAAGAACAGATATTGACTAAAGCTATAATCTTACAACAAAATAAACTGCATCATTAAACTCTGCGAACACATGTCATAACACCTTAAGAAGCATCACAAAGAAACTAACTTTGAAACTTGAAGAAATGGGACACTGAAAACTGGACGAAGTATAAACGAGGTTCCGACTTGAAGGACCAACTACAGCTAGAGGATTTATGGAGAGACAGTTATGCATACTCCTGCACCATTCAGGTGACATTTTCGATACAGCAGAAGTGAATACATAGCAGATCATGCGACATCCAAGAAATGCTAACTTCTTACCACTCAGTTCATAACACAGTTTTCCCGTCTAGTGTAAAAAGCAAACAGACCTTCTAAAATACGAAAAACTATAATTTTACTTGAATGTGGCTACCTTCTGATTTATGTCGACGTGTATTCTGATAGACGTAGACCGACGTTTCGGACATGCTTGCTACCTCAATCATCAGGGCGCCCTGATGATGGTGCAGAAACCAAGAAGACAGACATTTTTAGGTAAAATTATAGCAGCATCACTAAAAGTGCTCAAAGTCAGAAATAATTAATAATTTCTGGAAAGTTTTTACAAGTCCAATATTTTTGTTGCTTGCTTTACATTCTGAAACCGCAGTTCTGACATGAACAAGCGGATTCTTGATTAAAGTTCTACGACTGTAGAAAATGCACAAAAAGCATGAATCGCAGTGACATGTTGTAAGTTAGTGTTTTAAATACTGTCACATGATTGAAATTTGATTTGTAAATCGTCTTTAAGAAGGCACTGCCGAGACTTTTGCCATTTCCGCCCGCATTCTGAAATTGACCGCAGCATAAATCATCAAATACTTGAAGATTTTTGTCTTCTGGGCTGTTACGGCGTGTAGTATGGTAGATGTTTACCAACAACCCAGAAGACAGAAATCTTCATACTCGCCGCTGTGAAAACCTCGAATCATACATCAAATACTTACTCTCTAAACAGTGCTAGTAAGTGACAGTGTTTATCACGTTGATAATTAAAGCAGGCTGTTCATTAGCACATTACACGGCTTACTCATTGTTTCTTCTCTCATTTTGGTTCCACGCACTTATCAGTTTATTTATTATCATTTGTTTTCCGATTCACAAACGTCATTCTTCTGTAAGCACCCACCGCCCCCTTTCCGTTCCCTGTTTCTGTTGCTGCATCCAAAATTTCCTTTATCCATCTAACTATTGGTCTTCCTCGCTTCCTGCCTCCGAGTTGCAACAACTCGGAACACTGTTCTGGGTCATCAGCTGTCGGCCATTCTTTGAAAGTGTCCGTATCATTTATTGTTTTATGCTTTTATCATTCATTACAATTTTGTTAACCCATTGTCTCTAATTACGTAATATTGGATTTTGTCTTTTCTTTAAATCTTGCCACAGTATCCAAAAATTACGTTAAAACTGTCAGAACATTTTTACGTATCACCTTCTTAAAATACCATTGATCTACTTCTGAACCATACAATACGACATGATTTACTCTTGCATTGTTTTATTTTGGCTTCTGCCGTCACTAAGTTCCACGTGCGTTTTTCTTCCGGCACGGAACAAACGCTTAAACATGGTACATTTCTGTTAATGCTTTTATCTGAGAGATAACATGGAAACTCAGATTAGGTGCAATGAAATGGCGGGGATAAAATGACCCATTAAACATATGACAGTTTCCCAGAAAAGGTGCCGGTGTACTGTATGTAATATAACTGTAAAAAACCTCGGACTCGGTAAGATAACACACTGTAGTTCTTAGGAGCAAATCTCCTCCAGGAATTAAAAACTACAAACATTCATTAAATTTGTTAAATATTTCAGTCGATCTTACGAGGTTAAACTGTTGTGACATTTTAATTGTCCGTACTTTTCCATACAAGTCACGTTTTGCTGTTCATGCTGCCAGCACAGATGACATGAGGAATGCACGGGCCTACAACAATTTAGTTATAAACCCCAGACGTAGACTGAAGATCATACAAAAATGGGTCTTACAAACGGGGCGATTATATGAGCTGAGTTATATTAGCCTAGGAAAGTGGCCAACAGCTTGTTCGTGTGAACAGTGTAAATAATCTTCCGTTTCTACAAAGGATGGATTTCTTGAATACATGAGCAAATTTTAGGTTCTCAAGGTCCCTCATCACGTTAGTTATCTATAGTTCCTAGAAGACTGTATTCCCTGTGATCATAAAAAGATGAGATGTAGAACAAGTATGCATTTTGTGGTTCAGCACAGTTTATTATATATATATAGTTAGCAGGATTGTAATTTGGCAGTGGTATACACTATTCCTTTACATTGAACATTATGTCTTTTCTTCATTACGTATTTTGTTTGAAGCCCAGTAGTTTCTGCTACGGCTAATTAGTTCTTTCTTAGAACTAGTTTCTGGACACCTTCGGTGAATGTGACATGCACGAAGGCCGAACAAGGCCACTTAAAACCTGTTGACGGAAAGATGGTGGATGAGTGACAGACAGATCAAATCTAGTAATGTTTCATCTGGGATTAATAATTCATGTAAGTCTCAGGGAAGTTTCTCTTTTTAAACACTGACTAATGATTCATAACTCGAACCTGTCATTGCAAGTTGTTACATTGACTCTGGCCGAACCTAGTGCACATGTGTCAATAAACGCGTGACCCTCACTACATTTCAATGCATACGGCATTTCGGAAGTTCGCGCTACTTCAGTGTTTAGATAATAGTATAATTTTACTGACAATCATTTAACCCGTCGACGTGGTAGTTTAAATACCCGCATATACTGCTGTCGTGCTGTTCCTGCGGTAGTATTTTTTAAATGCCCGTTTAAATTTTGCTGTAAAATACTCTTTTTTTCATAACTTTTGAACTATATGAGATATAATTATGAATTTTTCACTGAAATCCTCTTAAAAGATGGTTTTATAATCTTACCTTATAAGATGAGATGTGTGAGCAGTGGAAGCAAGTCGATTAGAAGTTTAGTTTCAGAAAAAACGGAGTGTACAACAGCCGGTTCTTTGAATAGTAAGATCTAAGTGTAGGCTTTTGCACAATGCCCATCAACATAAATAGAGCCAAAAGAACGTAAATTTCGTCCACTGTAATATCTTGCCTCTTCCTAATCCTAGAGCGAAATGTGAGAGGATTGGCACTTTTTGATATTTCTTGCTGAGCATATCTGTTGGTTTGATCAGCAATGTGCTGCACAAGTGCTATATCGAAAATATTTTCGAATAAACTCACGACATCTAGTTCAGCAGTGTCGAACTGGGGACCACATACATTACAAAATGCTTCTCGTGAAGCAGGAAATGAGTCTATATTTTCCCACAAAATCTTGTTGGAAACCACACCTGCATGTACGATGTCGTCCTGTCGACCACGTCTACCATTATCACAATCACTATCGCTAAACATGACAGTTCCCGGTGTCACAAACTGTGTGTAATCAATGTCAAATACACTATCATCGTCCGAACTATATTCACTTATACTATCATCTTCTAAAACTTCATTTAAAACTTGTATTTGGTCTAGCTCCGTCAGAGGACAACTAGTCGAAGGGAGAGAGCCCTTGTAAACTACCAGGTCAGGCGTTTATTTTTAGACTGTCCCTTGCAGGTCATTGCAATATCCCACTGTTGCCACATATATACACATAGAGCTTTATTTCCACAACTGGCGAGAACAAACCACATCGCGCTGGCGTTATTTATTCCATACTTATGGGCGTTTTAAATTAGGCTTTGAGGCTCGCGTGTTTATACGTAAATCCACAAGAACTTTAATTTAAATGCCCGCGTGTGTACACGTAAAACCACGTCTGAGGGTTAAACTATAATAATTCCATGGAGCAAAGTCCTTCTTAGGAAGATGAAACTCCTTGGGCTATTCAAGAAATTCCCCGTCTTTTACAAGACACAGGGATTTATTATCACCAGATAAAACTGCTTTTGTGTTTTAATCTATTGATTTCTATGTAGGTCTAAACAAAATCATTTTGTCAAGGTATATTCAGTAATTTATAAGACTTTAATTTCTCGCAGCTGCTAAACGTAATGGAATTCTGTAGGCCAAAGGTCAGCAACATTTCCATTAATGTTGTTGTGGTTGTTCATACCTTGTTGAAAGCAGCAGAAATAGGAACAATAATATCTTAGACTGTAAACGAAACTGTATTTCTTTATCACAAAGACGAAACCTGGCATTCACTTCAAGATGGACAACAGTTGTATTTATCCATAAAACTGAGTTTATTATAAAGACGTTGTTTTTCTAGCTTAGTCAGGTTTGATTTCAAGTAATTGTAAATTTCATACTTCACCGTTTTTATTTAAATCCATAGTAATTTCCGCACTGTACCTTTGCTCAATAAAGCGATTTTAATGATGCAGGTATATATCAAGACAATTTTTGTTTTATTAAAATATTTTTTGCGACTGTTTTCCCTATTCTTAAACATTGTACACAAACTTCCTCAGTAGCAGAAAATATCTGCTCTCCTCGCATTGTCTAATTCCCAAATCACGTGACCAGCCGCACAAGAATTTTTTCGCTGCAGGTTTACGGCACCCGCTCTAGGGCGATACACATAATTCCAATGTCTTGAAGTTTACAGCTTTTTAGAACCGTAGCAAAAGAAAATATTGAGAATCACAAGTCTATGCTGGCGGCCTAAGAATAAAATACTGTCAGAGACTACTTAAATCTTCCTTGCACTGTACCTTGCAGGACTCAAAACGCATCTTGGCCCAAGTGCTCGCCTATTTTTGCATCGCGTGGTAAGGTTGCGAGTAGGCCTTCATATGAACTTGACCTTGAAGTTTTCCCCACAGTTCAGTTTTACTTGGCCAAGTGCAGTTGGATCTCACCATCGGTAAATTTAGTTCCGGTTGCATATCTGCATCCGAACTGGATGACTGACACAAGCCGCACTTTCATGTATGTGGAATTACAAACCATTTGACCAATGAGCTGAATATGCACAATTAATGTATCGAAAATTCATACGTGAGAATTTATGCATTAAAAGGAAAAATAAACAATAAATAGTAAAGTAATTTACGTTATTATGAAGTCTGTGTGTTAGTCACTGACACTTCCACAACACCCCCCCCCCCCCCCTCA
>NW_019060346.1:1322983-1364486 GCF_000696155.1 Zootermopsis nevadensis | reverse complement strand
CAACCCCCCCCCCCCCCCACTAACTATAAACTTGTAAATAGCTACTTTCAGGTGCGAGGTCTCGAAAATTCCTTATTAATTAGCTCGGTCTGCTCCAAATGAATGTCCCTGTAATGTCGCCAGCCCGGACTATTTGGCTAGTATCCGTATTACAGACTTAACGCAAAAGCTTCAAATTTGACATTTTCTTACGTTTATATTTGGCCTGATTAACCGACAGTCGGCTTTTAAAGGCCCTGACTGATGTCGACATGCGCCACACTTCCACAGAAATTGTTGCGTTGGGGTTACGTCGTGTGCTAGTATGAAAATAATTTTAAGGTGGCCAAATCTGAGTAGGAAACAATGCTGTTATACTTTAAGATAGATCCTCACATTTTGGCATTCACCAGGAAGAATCAAGACAACGAAATCGTGACGTCATCCACTTGTAAATGTCTTAAGAATGTTTAGGTAAAACTGAGAGTGTGACCGTCTTCTTTTTTATATCAGAATCGTCCCTTATTCTTCTTCAAATTAAGTAATAGGTACGTATTCTGTCTGTCCTACCCTAAAGACCTGGATCTATCTGACTCTTTCAGATCTTGGACACACAAACGTGCAAGTCTGGAAAATTTTGATCCGAAAAATTGATGGAGACAGACATATTTGTAGACCCAAGATTAAATGGGATATATCTTTAATAAATAGATGTAATAGTGCAGAATGGTTTTATCTGGCTAGGGATCCACGGGTGACTTCTTTATAGCAGCGTGACGAACAATACGTTGACCAGCTGATTGACTATAACGTTATCAGAAAGGAGTCTGCTACAAGAAATAAGTTTACTTAATCTAAGATAGTGTTGTGCACTAAGGACATAAAATTATACGTATGCCTACTGTACGAAGACGCAAGTTTTGAACATTAATAATTTTCCTGGTCAGCTAAAAAGGAAACACCACAACTTCAAGAGAATGGAGAGATGAGGATATGAGAAAGGTGTAGGAGGAAAAACAGGAGAGAAAGGGTAGAAAATAATGGACACATAAACAGAAAACAGAAGGAAAAAATGAGAAAGTGAGGAAGAATATGAAGAAGTAAGATACCTATTTCTGATATTTATACGCTATCTGAACGCTTATACAAGCCGGTATAAATCAGTCACTTTATAACTTAACTGGCTAGAGGTTGATCGACTAAGGTTCGATTTCTGGCAGAGGCAGGGAGGCTTCTTTTCGCCACCGCTCCCAGACTGAGACGGGCAGTTATGCAGAGTGCATATAATTACCATATGAGGTAGCTTCTTCATTTAACCCACCCATCCCAAAAACAAAACTGATGTTGTGCGGACAGCAGTGGATACCGCAAGTGAATTTAATAAAGCAATTAACTTCGTCGATGACGAACTACACTTAGTCCCTCAGTTTCTAAGACCAAACTAGAAAACCTGTCTATGAAGCCAGAGTTACTAGACCAGGAGATAGAAATGTTAGAACATTTTTTTTACGTAATAAATTACACTTAGTTGGTGCCATATATTTAGTTTTTAGCATGCGGCTTCTACTTCTATATCGTTGGCTCGCTACGGTATCATGGCACATGAAGAAAATTAGCAGAATAATAATAATAAGAAGAAGAAGAAGAAAAAGAAGAAGAAGAAGAAGAAGCGGTAGTGGTAGACTTCCTTCTGATTTCGCACAAGAAAATGGCTTTTGTTTTTGAGACTTCGGGTTCTCACGGCGAATATTATTAACACGACGGCAGCCTTCTTGGATATTGCGCGCTGTAGTCTCGTAGAAGTTGGCCGACGTTTCAAATATGCTAACTGCCTCCATCATCAGGGGGATCTCACCGTCTTCCCGGGGCTCAAACTCCCAGTTTATTGTCCTACAGCCAATCATTGTGTTGTCTTAGCTATACTTACGTCCGCACACATGCAATCAATTTCTGTTGCTACTGCTCACCTATGCAGGGAAAATTACTAGAACGGCGTAGTTACTGACCTAGCCCAAGATCAAGACAACATCGTGACGAGCCAAATAAACATTCAGGGTACGGAACTTGGAGCATCACGTCAGCAGCGTCGCGCCTGACACCCACCAGCATCTTGGCTGTTGCCAGGGTTACACTCACTGCATTCTCCGTCACACAGCACTTGCCGATATTATTAGGTAGGTCATGAAATCAAGATAGCAACGGGCATCTGGATTAGATTTACATCTTTGGACCGACTTCTGTTATTCTGAAGAGGTACCATCATCGTATCACAACAGCAGATTTTATTATCTGGGGCACGTCAAGCTTCAGATATTTAAATTCTGTCTAAAAGCGTATTTATGTTAAATCACAAAAAAATTCAAGGTATGTCTACTGATACTATAACAAAATGTAATGAGGAATTGACTTAAGCCTGTCCGTTTACATGGATGAAATTTCGAAAATAGAAAACAACATAAGAAATACTGAAGAGTATTAAATATGTTTCCAGGATCCTAAGGGCGAGTTACACTCAGACGAGAAAGTATTAAAGCTATTAGAGATAAATTAGAACGTTGAAGCCGAAGTTCGCCTAAACAATGTTACAGAATTCGTCCATAAAACACAACACGTCTCCATTACAAATCATCTAATCAATGATGTTCAAGAAAATTATCGTTGTTTATTCTGAGAATCATACGAAACGCATTAAAAAAGACAAACGAAACGTTACTAATTCCTAAAGGAGATGGCGCATATACTGAAATAAGCTCTGGGCTTAAAAGTAACAAACATTAATGCAACTATCCCAGAATACAGAAATAGATTGATTCTGTCCTAGAACAATTCTACCAGATGAATGTTCAGGTGTCAGGATTCGTATTTGGGAAGACCCAGGTTTAATGCTTAACCCGATGGCTGATTAACCTGACAATATTTTCGTGGTATTTTCCAAACTACTTCGGAAACCATGGCGCAGATGGAGGATAATATTAACACGGATATTGAAGAAATAGGCTGCTAGATTATGAACTGAAATCATATTACTCAGGATAAGGTATAAAGTTGCGCTCCTATGAAGACAGTAATGATTATATAATTAATTAGGGGGATATTTTAAAGCTGAGCGACTGTTAGGTTCTCAAGATGGACGCCTTTCTATGGATTTAGTCCTCAGAAATTATAGGCAAATTCATGGCCTACCTACCTCGTAGACCACGGCCGTCTTGTTCTATCTGTTTTCCCATTCTTCATTTACAAATCATCGTACATCTCTTCGTTACTTAGCCGATGAAGATGAAAGAAGTTCGTTTAATAAATTAAGAAACAAACAAGAAAATTGTCTTCCGGGACGTTGTGCCGTGTAGTCTGGTAGACGTTTACCGACGTTTCAGAGGTGCTTACTGCGATCGCACTGATAATGGAGTATGCGAAGCAACCTTCCAGAAGACATTCATTTTCTTACTTGCCGCCGTGAGAACTTGAAATATCAGGTAAGAAAGTCGCAATGGATTTCACAAAAAAATCAATACTGAAGCTATAAAAGAGAGACATACAACAAAAAATGTCAATTTTGTGTGGCACTTGACTGTTGAAATAATAATGCTGTAGACAATTGTACTTACTAGTTCGCACACTATAATAGTGTCGCAAATATATATCGATATTAGAAAAGAAGAAACAAGTGCTGCTAATGTTCGCTGAAACTTCTCGAAATTGCTCAGAGCAGATTAAAAAGGATGGAATCTTCACGGATAACAGTAATTCCTCGTTTGTTAAAAATTGGTCAATGAGTTCACTAGATTTTGACGTAGTTGGTACAGAAGAAATAGTAAAGATAACCACCTCTCACAACTGGCAAATTGCCAATATTTAATGCCTATCAATTTTTACATGCCAAACCCCGTGCAACTTGGCTACCTGTCCGGATTGCAACTTTCCGCTGTGTGAAGTCTAATTTGGGACTTCACACACAACAAACGCCACGCGATCAGCGAGCTTTGAACGCAGTTTAACAACCCTGAACTTGCTTGTTGTTGAACAACGCTGCGTCATCCAAAACTTGCATAGCGTATGAGAAGAACAGAAGAGTGATTATGAAAAGTGAGACGGTAAGAATTACAGAATTTGCATGAAGGGGCGAGAGAATTAACAATGATAAGAACTCACTTCAGCAAATAAGAAACGGGTCTCGAGACTGGTATTCGAATGCGGGGTCTCAGGAATGCGAAGCGAGGTAAGCAACCACTAGATCATGAAGCTCAGCCTGGGGTTTGTTTCTGCACATTAATGAGAATTTCTCACGTTTAATGAAATTCAGATGCACAAAATTAGTACCGATGGAAAGAGAAACTCTCCAAGTTTATGTTCGCACACTTCGCGGCCGCGTAGTAACACTGTTCGCCGCCAGGGGCGATATGAGAGAAAATGGCTGCCATCGAAGACGGGAGCGTTTTGTGTCCTGGATTTCCACGTTCACCGGACCTGACGCCCTGTGATTTATTTTTCTGTGGGGGTTCGTCAAAGATAGTTTTCGTGCCATCCTTACCACAGACCTTGTTTGATTTGCGTGCACGTATCACAGCAGCCATTGCAGCAGTCGATCATGATATGCTGCAACGTGTCTGGGAGGAACTCGACTACAGGCTGGATGTGTGCCGAGTTACCAAGGGGCGTAAAAATGTTCATTGCCTTGATGATGGGGGCAGCAACGACCTCTGAAACGTTAGTACACTTTTCTAAACTACACGACACTACCAGAAGACAGCCATCTCAGTACTCACCGCCGTGAGAACCTAAAATTCTACTTGATATTCTTGTGTAGAATATTTTAATGATAAGAGTACTATAACAATAACAATTCATTCAATTCTTTACTATTACATAGTGAGCTGTATCAACAGAAATGTCTTACGTTTTCAGTATATCCTAAAGGTCTGGAATTTTATTTATACTTGCGTATTCTCATACAAATGTTATTTTATGTGGTGGTCTAGCGGTTAGAACGCTGGCCTTGTAATCCTGGGGTCTCGGGTTCGATTCCCGGCGGTGCCCGAATTTATAACTTGTGTTGGGCAAGGCCGTGGTCTAGGCAACACGGAGTTTTCCTCCGGGGGCTTCCCCGGTTTCTCCGTGGCATCCCAACAATTACTCCATTCACACACAGAAGAAGGCAATGGCAAACCACTTCTGGATCATCTGCCAAGAACGTATATGAACAGGTCCCAGTCCGAGAAAAGGATGGAAGGATCCTGTTCATATGGACCTGTCGTCAGACAGAACACTACAAAAAAAAGTATTGCTTAGCTGTCTTATACAGGTACAGATCTTCGGACTGACAATCACGATAGTCCTTGAGATGTCCTGCTAGTTCGCTTGTACCAGGAACAAATAGGGAAGTCATAATTAGCTACTGTCAACAAATCACGGACTTGAAAAAAAAAAATAACTGTGCGTCTGAATATGCAAACTGTTGTTTGTTTACTTAGTGAAGCGGAAATAAAATTCCCTCGATAATTCAATTGTATATAATTTGAATGCCTATTACAACAAGTAAAGCAAATACTACATGGAATATGAGTATTTCAGAAGAAGACATGTGTAAATCAAATCGTAACTTTTCCATTCAACATCCTATTCGTTACCCATTAAGTTTCAGATTCCATATTCAGCCCCATTTTTGCCAAGAAAGGGGAGTCATCACTGTGGCGCATTACCTGTTTAATTCTAAAGGACCTTGTATTAAATCCCAGAAAGATGTTCCACTTTGAATCTTGAAACATGAAATAATTACAAATCCCTTTCAAACTCCAGTAGACAACAACCCTGTAAGCACAAGCAGGCTCTGCTTTCAATAAAATGTTACGTAACCGATTTTAAAAGTTCGCCTCATCCCGGCATTTCAGCTTTGAATAGGAATGTGGTCCTACAGCTCTAAGATAACGTGGAATGTTAATAACGGGTGTATTAATTCAGACGAAATAACTTATACAGGAAATAAAAATTAGCAGTATTTGTAAGTTTTTGCTAACTAGCGTGAGTGACCCACTCGTCTCCTACAGATCGTCAAAGTCAGCCATAGCAGTTTCTCACTTTTATCCACAGGTGGTTGCAGGTTGGCTTGAGTGGGCTCGATTATAACTTTTAACGAATTAGCTCAACGGCAGGAAAATCTCCTGATTTCAGGGTGCATTTATAGGATAAGACAACAAATGAGTTAGCTGTTTAGCAGACGATATCAGGTGGGATGACGACAGGTAATCCAGTACAAACATCACCATTAGTCTCTAGAAAAGATACATTTTTTCCAGCAGCTACGCACATTGTTCATCGCACCACAAAAACGAACTCTTTGTTTAAAATCTGATCGAACAGTGTGCTGTATGCTAGGTTGAACATTCGCAACACCACCTCCCACACCTCCTAATCCTCCCAAAGTCTAGATGTGTAAACACGATATCTGATTTGCTCTACTTTGCCAGTGATGCAACATATTCACCAACCTAACTTAACCCAACCTAACCTAACCAAACCTAACCTAACGTAATGTATCCCAACACAATTTAGGCACTGAGTATGTATTGTGACATATCCATGACCTCTAAATGATGTGTGCAATGTCACTCAGATTCATACAGTTCTCTATGTATATGCTTGAGAAAATAGTAGTTCGAATGATCTTGAACATTTTGAGGTCACTTATTCTCAGTTTGCGTGATCTTGTCGTGGTCTTGACATGACCTTGACCTAGCCATGACATCATTTTAACATGAGTATAGTCAACCAGGTATTAACGGTTTTTGGGAAATAAGCGTGAGAAGATATGACCTTCAGAATTTTAAAAACCTATATCAGGAAAACCATTGGGCCGATATAGTTGTAACGTCCATATGACCTTCACCTATACGTGGCCTCATTTTGGCATGAGTATGGTCAACCAGGTATTTACCGATTGGCAGAAATAAGCGTGAAAAGATATGACCTTGAGAACTATAAAGACCCGTATCTGGGAAACTAGTGTGCCGATTTTATCGTGAGGTCCATATGACCTTGACCTTTGCATGACCTCATTTTGACACGAGTATGGTCATCCAGGAATTTCCGGTTTGGCAGAAATAAGCGAGAAAGAATATGACCTTGATAAATTTAAAGACCTGTATCTGGAAATATTGGGCCGAATTTGACGTGACTTCGGTATGACCTTAACCAATATGTGACCTCATTTTGACATAAGTATGGTCAACCTCGTACTTACCGTTTGGCAGAAAAAAGCGAGTAAACTATTACCTTGAGAATATCAAAGACCCCTATCTGGGAAACTAGTGGGCCGATTTTGTCGTGAGGTCCATATGACCTTGGCCTTTACATGACCTCATATTGACATGAGTATGGTCGAGCAGGTATTTACGGTTTGGCAGAAATAAGCGAGAAAAATATGACCTTGAGAATTTTAAAGACCTGTATCTGGCAAACTATTGTGCCGATCTAATTGTGACGTCCATATGACCTTCACCTATACGTGGCCTCATTTTGACATGAGAATGGTCAACCAGGAATTTACGGATTGGCAGAAATAAGCGTGAAAAGATATGACCTTGAGAACTTTAAATACCTGTATCTGGAAAACTAGTGGGCCGATTTTGTCGTGAGGTCCATATGACCTTGGCCTTTACATGACCTCATATTGACATGAGTATGGTCGAGCAGGTATTTACATTTTGGCAGAAATAAGCGTGAAAATATATGACCTTCAGAATTTTAAAGAAATCTGTCTGGCACATAACCTAACCTAATCCAACACATACTGATCTGACCTGACCTAAACTAGTCAAAAATAATCTAACTTAACCCAATGCAACCTACCCTAGCATGACTTACCCCAACCTAACCTAATGTGACTCAACCTAACCCAACATAACCTAACCCATCCTAACCTAATCTAACCAAACTTAACGAAACCTACCATAACTTAAATTTACAAAACTGGCGTTTTTGGTCATTTCGTCCCTTTCGGCTACATAGGCCATGTTGGCAAGTTAGGCGCTTCGGACAATTTAGACCCTCAGGTCATTTATGAGCTTTTGGAAATTTAGGACATTTAGGCCCTTTAGACAACTTATGCCCTATGGGCTATTTAGGCCCCATTGGCCATTTAGGCCTTCTGGACCATTTAGGCCCTTTTAGTAATTTAGCACTTTTGAGCTTGTTAGGTCCTTTGGACAATTTAGGCCCTATGTGCTATTTAGGCTGTCTCTGCCATTTAGACCCTTCGGACATTTTAGGCGTTTTGACCCATTTAGGCTCTCTGAACAATTTAGGCCCTATAGGCCATTTAGGACCTTTTGAATATTTAGGCCCTCTCGACAATTTAGGCCCTCTGGGACATTTAGGCCCTTTAGACAATTTAGGCCCTATGGGTTATTTAGGCCACATGGGCCATTTAGTCCCTTTTGGAAGTTTAACAACTTAGACCAGTTAGGCTCTCTGGACAATTTTGGCCCTATGTCCATTTTGGCTCTGTCATTTAGGCCCTTTGGACATTTTAGGCCCTCTGGCTCATTTAGGCCCTCAGGACAATTTAGGCTCTAAAGGCCAATCAGGCCATTTTGACCATTTAGGTCCTTTAGACATTTTAGGCCTTCTGGCCCATTTAGACTCAATCGGCGCATTGGGGTGTTTCGGTACTTTCGACCACTGAAGCCCATCCTGGCCTTCGAAACAAACATAACCCAACCTACCAACCGCCAATGTCATTTAGGCTAAACTAACCTAACCAAGCCTAACCTAACCCAACCTAAACTAACAGAACCTATCCTTATCAAGTAGCCCTATCTTTGAGAATGTAATTGCCCTGACTTATGAATGAAGTTTATCTAAAAGTGGCTTCAAAATAACATGATTATGGTCACTCAGTTTAATAAAGTTAGGTATATGTAACCCTGAGAAAAATTGTTCTTGAATTGAGCTTCGAAAATTTCAAGGTAATATATTCCTTAAAACCTTGGACCTATCTTCTTACGATCTTGAGGTGACGTTAACCTATGCATGACCTCAAACTGACAAGATTATAGTCATTCAGGTTCCTACAGGTTAGAAGAATATGCGTTTGAAAAAATGACTTACGAAATACATTGAATAATTTAAAGCCCTCTCTTCGGAAAACCCCTGGACTTATATTGTCGTGACTATGACATTGCGATGACCTGTCCGTGACCTCAACCTGACATGAGAATTGTCAGTTTGATTCCTACAGATCGGCAGAAATATGCTTTTGAAAATATGACCTTCGAATGACCTTGAGAACTTTAAAAGCCTCTATTTGGAAAACACACCTACTGATATTGTCGTGACTATGACATGACAGTAGCCTGTGCGTGACCTCAATCTAACATGAGTATTGACACTCAGATCCCTACAGAACGGCAGAAAAACGCGTTTGAAAAGAATGGCTTTCGAAATACCTTGAATATTTTAAAGGTCCCTCTTCGGAAAACCCCTGGACTTATATTGTCGAGACTATGACATGAAGATGGCCTGTCCGTTACCTCAAACTAACATGAGTATTGTCACTCAGATTCCTACAGATAGACAGGAATTTGCGTTTGAAAATATGACCTTTGGTTGACATTGAGAATTTTAAGAGCCTCTATTCGGAAAACCCATGGACTGATATTGTCGTGACTATGACATGACAGTGGCCTGTGTGTGACCTCAAACTGAAATGAGTATTGACACTCAGATCCCTACAAGTCGGAAGAAAAATGCATTTGAAAAGAATGACTTTCGAAATACCTTGAAAGATTTAAAGGCCTCTACTCGGAAAACCTCGGTACTTATATTGTCGTGTCGAGGGGTGTGGAGTCGGTACTAAAATCTCCGACTCCGACTCCTTCATAAAAGCTCAATATGTATTAATAAGGGTAACTAACTAACTAGATGGCTTACCGAACCCGATGATTCAACACCGAATTTACTAAAGCCCTCCACCGGACCCTGTCCTGGGCCAACAAAATCCAGTCTCCTTCAACTCCTATCTCCCATAGATCCCGTCTGACATTATCCTCCCATCTACGTCTAGGTCTCCCCAGTGGTCTCTTCCTCTCAGACTTCCCAACCAATACCCGGTGCACACCTCTTGTCCCATCTATGCACGCTACATGACCTGCCCGTATTAATAAGGGTAACCCTACTAAAATGGTAAATGGCACCATAATAAACTTCATCAGCACCACGTGAAACATCAGCCTTCTTCTTATAGCTTATTTTTAAATATACGTCTAATGGTTATTGCAGAATTCGATTGATTTGTAGACAGTTTGTATTTTTAAGGTACCTACAAAGCATTATTCCCACACTATGTGGCTCAATGGGTCGTTGAATCTCCCTAAGCGTGAGGCCGGCAGTGT
The DNA here is from genome assembly GCF_000696155.1 of Zootermopsis nevadensis. The sequence continues at coordinate 1,354,122 of NW_019060346.1, read as the reverse complement.
CTCACACGGTATAGAAGTTGTTCTTAAGATTTTATATTGAGGTCGGATTCGGTACATTTTTACCGACTCCACCTAAAATTGTTTCGACTCCACAGCACTTATTTAAATAGAAGAGAACACAGTCAGGATTGAAGAAGTTAGACCCTCTAAGTCAGGGGTCTGCAAACTACAACCCTCGGGCCAAATCCGGCCCGCCGCCTCTTTTTGTACGGCCCGCGAGCTAAGAACGGATTTTACATATTTAAATTCTTTGAAATTTCAAAGTACGCGCTATAACGAAACAGCCGAGTTGAGTAGTTGAGAAAGACCGTATGTGGGATTTATACCTGTATTTGGCAGCACCTGCCTGTGTGAAAAGACATTTTCAAAGATGAGATATGTAAAATCTCAATACAGGTCAGCATTAACGGATGAACATATACAATCAAGTTTGATTATAGGGAGTACTGAATTTAAAACTCAGTTTGGTGAAATGTTATCTCATAACAGGCAATTCCATTCTTCTCATTAGTAGAGCTGTATTTCAAACAATTGTAGTCTACTTATTATTATTACGTTATATTTTTTTCAATAAATTTGTTAAAACTTGGTTTTTCTTGTTACATAAGTAGGCTTACCTACCCAAATATCCTCGATTTTGCCTCTTAGCTCGCAGAGCCTTAAATATTTACTATTTGGCCGTTTAGAAAAAATGTTTGCCGACCACTGTTCTAAATGACATATGAAAGCCCCCAAACAGAAAAGCGTAACAATAAGTAGACAGAGAAATTAAACTTTTGAACATTGTAAAGGGCACCAACGCCCCAAATTGTGGACAAAGAGCAAGAAACCCTCTACTATTAAAACCCCAGCAAAGTGGCACACAGGTTTGTTATAGTCAACAGTCCACAACTGATGCATAACAACTGAGTCGGGGAAAGTGGAAAACGTCCACTGGTAAGATCGAAATTGGCGTTAGGAAGATAATATTAAAATATTTATTAGAGAGGAAGGTTGTGAAAATTAAAGGTGGATGGAACTGGTTCAGGATCGTTTTCAATGGCGGGGTATGTTATTCGCGGTGTTGACCCATCGGATCCCGCTACCATCGCAGTGTTATGAGCATGTAGATGCATATAGACGCATAATGTATAGGCCTAGATACTTGATGCAAATAAGAATGAAGCAGAGTAAGATATATATTGCGTATTTCTTTTAAAAACAATATATATGAAATTGTAAATTATGCACAAACGCGACACCAGTCTCTTACTTCTGTGCGTAACAAAGTGATCTAGATCTGCAAAGGAGATTTCAAAGCTAGTTTCTTAATCTTCTCTAAGCTATGTATTTATAGGTGACGCGAGCAAAATCATATTCGAAAGATGGCGTTGTTCGAAACTGGATGAGCAGTATAAATGTAAATCGAAAAGTAATGCCACATCAGTATTCATATTCCGCGATCAATACGCCTTTAGTCTGTGTGACGGTTTTGTAAACAACCACAGTGACTCTTGTTTGGACAGAGTTGTATGCTCTGTTACAGTTAGACGGAGTTCATGAAAATGCCACATTAAACTGTATCATTACGTCGGAGAACTTGTTTTTAAGGGTCCAATTGATCTTCCTACCAGCAGAACAATAAAGTTCTACTCAAAAGTGGTGTTACCAGTTCGGCATGAAATGGAAAGTGACGTCTATAATGGCGGGGCGCTTCGGAGGAAACGCTAACCCCGATTTCACTTCCATTACTAGGCCACGGCGTACAGTCGACGGATCGTTAAACTAGCACACTTTCGATTGCAACCATCTCAGTGAAAACATTGCATAATATTTGTTTTTCTTGTGTTCTTTTTATTCTTTTTATGCAAGCACTCGGATGGAACACAGCAAAGAATGAGTTTCGTGCTGATGCGATGCTGTAATGGACCTACAAAGGCCTACATTCACAAGTGGAATCCATGGACATGTGTTGCTAGAGGCAAATTTAAATGTTCGAAATGTTTATGGAGTTTCAGGTCTATTAATAAGAATCTCTGAAGGCTATGTTATATTTTATAAATAAAACAAAATACACCAATTTAGACCTAACAGACAATAAACAACAAGAGAGTGGGGCAAATGTCTACAATGAGATCTTCATAATTTCAACTGCTGACAAATATTATAAGGACAATGAAATGAAAAACGACATAATAGACGGGATATTTCACACGAATAGGGAGTAAAGCGAGAAATACATACAAAATTTTACGTAGAAACCTGAAGGAAAAAAAATCGCTTGGGAGAGGAGAAAGCTACGAGTGGATGGTTGGATAATATTAAGACAGATCTTCAAGCAATAGAAAATGAGGTGAGTGCATTCGACTGGCTCAGAACAGTGATACGTAGTCTATAAATGCAATGGATGCAAACTGAGCACGCTAGGTTATTCATGTGGCGTAGAAGTCGGGACTGGCCCACAAATTAAGGGTTAATTACATGAACCGCAGCACACTCAACAAATGTGTAGAATCCTAGCAGGAAGTTTGTCTTACTAAACATGAACAGCACGGCGAGGTTTGCTTGTATGCCTGGCTTAATTTGGGAGAAATATGCACCAAGGCTTTTGTATAAACTGTGCATATTCAAACAGACGTCAGTTGGAGAGAAACGTACGCGGAACAGAGGACAGCGTAGGCAAGGTTCTGGGACAGAACCATCAATACACGGCTGGACGCGTGTCAAAAATCGTGCGTCCATACAAAACGTTAAAGGGCAAAAAGTGTTAGTTTTTCTCCATCTTTCTCAAACGTAACAAGAATTGCGTAACTTTCTGGCAGTTTTAAAATCTATAATCAAACTTATCCAAATATTCTGAAAATCATCTAAGACGCTTTTGATTTCCAGCTGTTCGTTTCCAGCACATCACTGACAGTCCGGTCTGATCTTAACTAAGGCCATACTTACAGATCTTCAACTACACGACAGCCACGTCCATCTTAAGAATCTGATAGTCGCTCAGAGCGTCAATATTTTTAGTATCCACTTAATTAGTCTGTCATATACGCCTACGTCTGCCAAGGGACCTCATCAGCCCTGGTTTTCCGACAAAACTTTTGTAAGCATTTCTCGTCTCACACACGTGTTCCCTCTCCCGTGCATCTTAATAAATTTTATCGCCGTAATCATATTTGATGCAGACTGCAATTAACAAAAAAGCTAATCAATCGATCGATCGATCACCTCTGGAATTTAAATTTGAATGATCGACACAGTTAACAAGTTCCCCATAGAATTATATCCTGAGCTACTTGAACCCAATCACATGACCACCATAATTTACTACTTCCCTTCCTTACGTTAGCCTGTTATCCAGTGCAGCAATGCTTCTGATAAAAGTTCAATTAAAACCATGGGAATTCTTTAAATATGTAACAGAAAAAAAATTGTTTTTGTAGGCGTAAGAACACGGAGTAACCAGAGGTATGATTCATGTCTCATGTTAATATCCTGACAGTCTAAAACAAACTTTGCTTTTGAAATTTACTTGTCGAAAATTTGTAACGCATACTAATGAAATCAAACAACACTTCATAGTAAGAAGGTCTTACGTTTCAATTTCGATAACAGATACAGCAATATATTCATATGCGAATTCTTATATAAATTAAACATGGCCCTCACTATTTATCGTTCAGACTGTATATATTTGCCACAGCATACATTCTAAACTTGGCACCTGAGTCGAACAAGAGAAGAAATGGCATTAAATATTCCAACCGAGTTCCACGGAGCAAAAGTCCTGTCTGAGAAGCAACGCAAAACGTCCCCCCCCCCTTTTCATGAAATCCATGAATCATTACCTTGTTGAAAAGACACCACTTGCCTCTATCCTATGCCAGACGAACCCATTTAACGTCCTTATATCCTACTTGATATCCATTTTAGTAATATACTCCCACTTACGCTTTCGATTCCAGGAAGGGAAAAGTTACCGTATCCAGATCAGCTCTGGGTCCTTACCAAATGGATGGTTGGAGCTATTTCTCCTACGACAGAGCGACCGGAGCGTAAAACCGATCACTCACCTCCATCCACTATCAAGATTAAGAACATTTGGAGCGTCATGTAGAATTGGACAACACCGATCATGCAGGCATGTATGTATGTGTAATGGAATAACACGTGTACCTTTCCGAGTCCAATCTTTCTTGAACACGAATCGACCAATCGGAGAGGATGGGCCAAGTCAATCGGTAACCTATCCCATTTCAGGCCACGTTCAATGTTGCGTGCTTAACCTAGTAGTGTTTAAGAGTGTGTAACTGTTACAAAGCTAACTAACGTATTAAATTTGATTTTAACTTTAGTTTCAATCTCTGAATTCGTTGTTTGCTGTATTCTCAGTCTCTAACAAGCAATTCAGTAAAATTTAGACATAATAATAAATCAACGAATTTGAAAAAATGATGTAGATCCACCTTAATAAATTCCATTATCACAGTTCGGCTTCCAACAGAAGATTGTAATATTAATAGGCCCTACTATAAATGGGCATGAGTATCACTTGCTACGTCGGTAAATGTTGGCTTTTAATTTATAGAGCCCTTGTCCATACTGGAGTCACCGGAACTTCGTTTCCTGGATTTACGTACCGAGTTTATTTTACTGATGTTCAGATACGTCTCTGGTAGTTATCGTCATGTTAGAATCCGTCAAATAAAATACTATATAGTACCTTTATTCACCGTTCATTTCCCCAGGCGTGCTACATGTTTCACCCGTTTTATTCTTCTTGATTTCAACAGTCTGATAACATTTTGTGGCTTTCAAATTCGAAGTTCCTCATTGCATGATTTCTTTAATTCTGTTACTTCGTCTATTTTAGGTCCAAATATTCTCCTCAGCACCTTGTTTTTAAACACTTCAGTAAAGGAGAGACCAGGTTTCACACCAAAACCGGACAAAAAATTAAATTATAATTCTTTAACGTTAATGTCATTCAGTGCGTTAATTCTTATGCCGTGTTTTCTAGCTTTATTGACACTGGAATAAGAAACTTATAAAAAAGAAAAGAAAAACGAAAATGCCTGCCTGGTACTCGGGCATGCAGCCGTCAGTAAGTCAGTGGTTGCCAGGTAGAGTATGTTATTGTGTACTTGCTGGGTTAGTAGAACTGTTTTCACTTTCACTGGCCCACTTGTCGGCTGGCTGGCTGGCTGGCTAGATCACGACCCGGGCGGGCGAGCGAGCGACACACTTATCATGATTATGATTATTCCATCATCCCAGCTGGCTGAGTTCTCCCTCATCCGCCCAGCGCCGTTGAAATACCGTTTGCACTACACTTCGTTGGGTCCCACTCAAAGATCAATTTACACTGCAGACTGACATTTTGCACAGTTTGAAATTTTTAACCCAAAAAGGATGGAGAAAAGTAAACAGGACAATGGAGAAGATTGGATAATGACCTGCAGATCTGTATGCTTCATAACATACTACAGGGAAGTCAATTCATGAGAGTATAAAGGGTGGGGCATGTAGAATGTAAGAAGTCCGGAATTCTGAAGGAAAGAAACCAGTTGGACCCACCTGCCGAATTAACTCCATGGGGCAGAGTCCTTCTTCAGAAACCTAGCTAGTCAAGATATTTCCTGCCTTTTACGTAACCCGAAGGTCGACTACTGTGTTCACAAGAGCCAGGCACTGATCCCTATCCTGAGCCAGATGAATCCAATCCACACCCTCAAAACATAAGACCAATTCTAACATTATCCTCTCATCTACGAGTAGGCCTTCGACCAATTTGCAGATCACAGAATTGCATAATATTCATTTTAAGGAAGTAGGTTATGAACGTGTGGAATGGGTTCAATTGGCCCATCATAGATTCCACTGGCAGGCTCTTCTGAATACGATAATGAACCTTCGGATTTCATACAAGGAGGGAAATGTCTTACCACCTGAGGAACTATCCAATTTTAAAGAAGGACGCTGCTCCAAGCAGTTAAATTGGTCGTGACCTGTATTTGTGCACAATTCTGATAATAGGTCCATACGCTCACACTATTTTAGAGGTGTCAGGTACAACGTTCAGGTTTTGTGCCATCACCGTGCTTGTAATTTTCAACAGACACAAAAATATAAAACTATTTTTGCATATGAGGGGATTCAGGAAGGGTTTCCTTTTCTGTTTTGGAAACAAATAATTTGCTAGAAACATTTCGCAACAGTTGGTTGCAATGAGCTTGTAAGAAAGAAGCCAAAACATGTTCTGAAACTGGTGTTTCGACATTGCAATTGCTTAATTGCCTTGCTCATTTTTTAACACAAGAGACGGTAAAATTCATTTTAATGCTTTCTTATCTGGAATGAGCACCAGCAAGTGTTATAATTCAAATTCGATATATCATATCAGCAAATTATTTCAGCTGAGTTGTAACCAAGTAAGGTCGCTTCCTATCGCACAACAATTTCTTCGGACGGTCGTAATTCAAAGAGGACAGCTCGTATCATGCAGCGTAATCGTAACTAAAAAGAACAAAACTACACATTTCAGAACGAACTTTTAAAACTCGAAGTCATAATTCAGGAACGGACCTTTCGTAACAGAATGGCATTAAAACGCTTGGCTGAACGTCTTTATGATTGTGTATACGTACTAGAAAGCACCAATTCTGTCCACTTCCGAGGCCTTTGCAAAACTTTCGTAACACAGAATATTTTACAGTCAAGGGTTTCTACCCTACACCTAATCCCACAAGCTGGTGGTTCTTTGGTCTTTTACCCTAAGGAGAGGGCACAGTTGTTTAACCTACGTTAACACCACCAGTTTTTACTCGCAGTCGTATTGGCCCATCATCACCGATGTGTAATGGCGGCCTTCTTACAAAGAATTACTTTAACAAAATCTTCTGGTGTTAAGGCAACTTAAACAATTATAAATTATACAGTGGAAAAGGAAGGACACGGAATAACTCAGTTTCGATTCTGACTAAGGTCTGGACGACGGCGGTCAACCCGTCAGGGGCATAGGAATTTTCTTCAGGTCTCTGGGCCCACGCAGCCTACTGTTCATTGGATACCAGGAACCCCTTTCGCAGGGGTAAAGCGCGGCCGAGGCGTCACGGATTCCACAATAACATATTTAAAATAATGAAAGTACTGCGTATGTGTGGTTCTGTTCCGGTAACAGCTCTCTCCCACCCCAGGGACCGACACTCCCTACCACTGTGTTGTTTATTTCGCCTCTCAAACATCGTGGATTCGGGTATACTGACGTTAAGGATGCATAAAGCGATCATTCACTCACTCACACATCTTCATAGGGTGGTGCTTAAGCACGAGTACAAACGTGTAACTTTTTACATTATCCTCTTACACGTGTAATATAAAAGGTTCTATCAATGCGAATATTTATACTAAGTTATGGTTATACAATAAACACTGACAAAGTCGCCTATATAATTTGTCCTCCATTAAGCCTTTTCTTTGCTGTATAATATGTTGTGTAATCCATTTCCTGACTTGATTAATGTTTGCAGATAACAATAATTCATACGTATCATACGTAAGTAATTCAAAGGGGGTGGATTCACTGAGAACTTTCTCTTGTTTCAGGTTGGCTTGACTAAACTGAGAAAATTTACCGGGTGAGTCACAGTTTAACAGTTTCGAACTTTGTAACATAGAGCTGTATATTTAAACCGAAGCTAAAAATGTACTCGTCAACAGTAGCAATGGAGCCCCGATTATAGTCATTAAGTTCGTTTAAGTTGATGCGACATTTGTAGGCGTTTCAATTTATTTTTGGGGTAAATCTGTCAGTATTTGTCAGTTTCATTCATCTCCGGACTTACGAACTTGACAGGACTTAAGTCACTACTAGAATTCTACGAAACTGTATGCTGTATATTCCTACTGTCAGTTTTCATTCGTCAGATCTTCAAAATCTCCAGTAATCTAATTGTCATGGAAACGACGACAAACATAACATTTATTTCTATGTGAGTAATTTTTCAGTCGGTCACCTGTCGACTTCCAAGGATCCAGTCACATCAGAACCCTGAAGATGGGGACAGTGTTTGTTCCCGAAACGTCGGTTTACTACGGTAACCAGTTATAGCGGTTGATTGCCCGAGAAGATTTTATTGGTAAGAACCTCAGTTTGTACAAATATTGTCTTTGTTCTTGTACTAAATTTCTGTGGTAGTAATCAGGTCTCTACTTGTCACGATACATTTACATAGTAAGCAATTCTCTGTAAGTGATTTACTCTGACACGATTTCAGGATCGGGATTTCTTCGGAATTCAACATTTGAACTATAAAGATAACAAACAAATACTTCAAGAAATCACATTGTTTGTGCTTGTCTACTTATCCCAGCAGCTGGTGAGACATACCTCATAGGGAGCAATTCGGTTTTCAGAGGTAACAGGCATCCACTACGCGCGTTAGGCCCGGAAATTTATAAAAGTAGCCATTAAAGAAGCCATGTGGATAATTACTTTCTACTATACTATTACTCTACTTTGTTTAACGAGTCAGTACATAGGCTAAACGAGCATGTACCACATTCACATTCCTTTCGGGAAGAACACAACCTAAGGGAGCAACAAATCACAAGACAGACATCTTGATGCTCACCGCCGTGAGAACCTTACTTCTCACCGAGACCACAAAAGGTCTTTAAAAACAAAGTACTGAGGATCACATCTCGACCTAAGAGAAAAAATATCGGGACGAATTTACCTTTCACCTTATTTCAAAACGGAACCATGGATCTATTATTTTCTGGAATCGAGTTCATGAGTTCTGGATGTGAGACACACGTGCAAACCACGTTCTTGTGCTGGTACTAAAGCGGCTTTTAAATCGGCGACATGAATAACGAACAGACGGTTGAAATGTTAGTAACATCATTCATCACATTCTTCATAATCATGTTTTCTCCTCAGTGCTAATAGTCTCACAGCATTACAACGCACCACAGAAATCGCCAAGTCAAGACAGCCGTTTGAAGCCGAAGCTTGTCTAGATAATACATTTAAAAATTCAGTCAGTATCTCAAAGCAAATAAAACGCGCCTCCATTACAAAAATCAACCGCTCAATTATGTCAAAGAGAATAATCGCTGTATGTTCTCAAAATCATACAAAACCCATAAATACACTAAATTACTTATCATTGAAGCAGGTGGTACATAATGAGCTGCCACTGGGTTTTAAAGGGTTCGGCTAGTTACGTATCATAAACAGCCACGCGGTGTAATAAAAGTCAACAAAATAAATTACTGCATAAGTTTTCAGTCTGAAGCAGACTGAGTGATCTGATAACGCCAGTTGGACTAACCACGCCCAAGCAGTGGCCACGCTCCGCACACAGCTGACTGAAAATTCTTATAACTCAGTCTGCAGTCCAGAAACTAGATTCACCTCTGAGATCGGGAACGGAACTGTCTCCATGGATCATAGTCCTTTTCAAGAAGCCGAAAGTCACTCACACAGTGAACTCAAGGTTCACTAGCCCCTTCCACAAGAGGTCGCCAACGATCTTTATTGTGAGGCAGACGAATCCAACCCACCACGCCCTCCTTATTTCCCTAAGATCCTCCCGTTTATTCCCAAGTATTCCGACTGGTCTCGCCCCACGGGACCTCCAACCAACATTTTCTACGCATTTCTCATTACCTCATGCGCGCCGCCTGCCCCACAAACCTCTTTCTCCTTGATTTTACCAACCTAATGATATTTGGTGAAGAGTGCAAACATGGAGCTCCCAATTACGCAATTCTGTCAGCCTCCTGTCATTCAATCCCTCTTAGGCCCAAATGTCTGATAAGCACCCGGTTTCAAACACATTAAATGTGTGTCCTTTCCTTAATGTTACAGACCTAAGTTTCACAAGCGTACAAAACAGCAAGCGAAATAAGTTTTGTTTACTTCAATCTTTTCATTTTAGATAGAAGGAGGGATCGATCAGTTCAGAATTTCGGAACGGGCAATTAGATCCCGAACCTTGAACAGGAAGAAGAAGATGGTGGCGGGAAGAGAAAACAACGAACTTCATGGCAACAAGCGTTTCCAGAATTTAATCTCATTTTAATTTCTTTGTGAGCGAACTTGTTATTTGTTAAAGTCGTTTATAAATATTCTAGTTATTTTAAATTCGCCACATATTCAAAGGATTCATTAGCTACTGTTACGTGTGTAGTGATTTGTCCCGTGTTGTGGATAGTCGATATGAACATATGATTCGTTTTCCACGCATTTCTTTTTAGGAAAATCTAAATCTGAGATAACAACGGAGTGCTGTTCTGACTTCAAAAAAGAAAAGAATGGCAATTTCATTTCGTTTAATTCAAATCTATGAGCGCCTCGATAACTACTCTAATCCACTTATCCATGTAGATCGTTTCTGTCTTCAGATCAGCGTAGAAGGTCAAGAAATTCCCCGACAATTACGCGGTCTTTAACCCAACATCCTACCATTCGACCCTAACCGAACCCAGCCACCGAATATGCTTCTCCTTTGACATAAACTGTAATATTACCTTCCTGTCTATTCTAGGCCTCCCTAGTAGCCTCTTTCCTGCAGCCATTCCAACTAAAATGGTTTATAAATTTATAATTCTTCTTGTTACGATCACCGTAATTCTATTAGGTGAAGAATACAAACGATATAACTCAGTATACGTAATGTTCTCCACCACCAGGATGATAAAAGCATTAAGTTCCTCTCAAACATTGGTCATTATCTATTCGAATACAAGGCGCTGCATCCCAAAAGCCATCTTCGGGATTTCCATTGTTTCGGAACAGTCGATGAGACGCAGTAGATGCGGGGCATAAAAAGTGCACGGTGGTGAAAGGCTTCATACTCTGTTCTTCTTACACAATACAGTTAAGGTTGTTAGCTCAAGAACCATGCACACGATATATAATTTGCATCGGGGATAGGAGACATACATACAACATTTTAGATGGAATCTGAAGGAAGTGTATGGCGTGAGAGACAAAGGCACAGATGAAATCAAAATACTGAGCTGGAACATCAAGACATAGATAGGAATTAGAGTTGAAACTCGATTCTCGCTCAGGACAAATTTCAGTAACGGACTTCAGGTTCCAGAAAAGGCAGAGAATTTCTTGACTAGATGAGAGACTATCAGCTTCCCAAGGCATGCAGATGGTCTCCTTCTCCGTATAGTACTTCCTCACAAACTGGTTTTCTCTCCTGAAGAGTAGAAGGCTAATGCAGTGGGCGCTGGGGCAATTTTCGTTCAAAATCTGAGATCGTGACCTGAATTTTCTGTTTATTCTACCGGTCTGATGAGGTTCGAATCGCAACGCATTAGTTCCACCACATCAACCATCAACTCCATCATCTCTGAGTTACGCAATTTTGCTACTCCTAATCCCTTACTCGTGGTTTTCCTCACCTGAAAAAGGCAAGGACACCTTCAACCGCCAATCCTGTCAACATCGCATTTACAGTAATCTCTGTGTTGCTCATTTGATGTCGCATGGCCTCAACAGTTGAACAGTGTCGCTAAAGAACAGCGTAACTAACGAAATTCACTACGCACAGTCTGTGAGATATCCTGATGATGGAGGCAGCATGCACTTTTGAAACGTCTGTAAACTTCTATCACACTACACGGCGCAACAGCCCAGAAGACAGTCATCTGTATTCCTCGCTGTGAGAACCTGACCCGTCTATCTTACGTTTCTTGATTTCATTGCCTAAGCCTAAGAACATCCGACATAACGAATGCAAATTATGAATATTAAGATTATGTAATTTTCTCCATCTCTCTGTTACATTCTCTCCCTTGTACTCAAATATGCTCCTCAACATATTTTTTTTAACTCCCTCATACTACGGTGAGACACAACGTTTCACGTTGTTAAGATTACAAATGTGACTTCGTAATTAGGAGCGTTATTCATTTTTTCCAAAGCGCTTATTAAAATGGCTTTGCTCGTCCGCGTGGGAGCATGTAATAACTTGGGAACAGAAGGACGGGTTTTTCGTAAAAAATCAGATTCGGGACAGTGGAAATATTTCAATAATGATCATTTTACACGAACGCCTACATGCACCCCTTCTATGAGTTAAACACCGGCTGTTCACGAAGGTCAAATAGTGACAAACGCGTTCACAACCTACTCAGAGCCTATAAATAGCCCCGTTTGTCTGTACACATGTAACAATAAGAACTCCTTCGAACCATTCTAGTTTTGGCCAAGATCTGACAGCAATAACCGACGTTGACATGCGTTTCAGTGAGTCACACAGAGTCAAATGTCAAATTCTGGCTATTCATAAAAGCCACAAGGTCAAATTCGGGTAACCAAAATAGAATTGTTGAATACTGACTTGTTACTGCCGTTCACAAGTATTTTAATTTTGCCATATTTTCGAAGGATTTAATGGGTTTCTTCGTATTCTTAAGTTGTCGTATATTCTGGTGACGAGAGAGAAATGATCTAAGAAAGAGACAAATTGGTAGACTTGCAAGAAGAAATAAAACGTTACTGAAAATTAAGGACAATGCAATTAAAAAAACGTCAGTGAAACCAGAAAAGGGACGAATTTAAGAAGTATATGGGGCAAACTGTCACTTTGTCAAAGGAGAACGTGTTTACACTTATAATACAGCAATAATTTTTATACGCGTTACATATGCCCAAAGGCTATTAAAATAAGTTTCGTTATATTCCATTCCAAACTGGAAATTGACATTATTCTGTCTTTGCATTCCCGTCTGAAAAGAAGAGTCGTTCAAAGTTCAAATAAAGACATTGATTTCTTAGCGTAAATTCAATAACACTATGTCACATTACAGAATTAACAAAGTTGACACAAAGACATAAGTATTTAGCATTTTAGACAGAAGAGATAAGCAAGAATTTGTGATGAGCAGTTCCGGGGAAAAAGTTACCCGACAAACCGACGTAAGAAACTTTACAATGAGGAAACAGAAAGATTTCATTGTTCTGCTTACAAGGTGCAGTGATTCGAAGAACAAATCACAGTCAAATATTATAAACGATTATATTAATTGTGACGATAACAACGCTGATAATTTTAACGAACCTTAATAGGCTAATGACGCTGTATTCATGTTTATGAAAAAAACAATATTATGAAGTGCTTGACGGTTTTCTCAGTTGTTATTTGTCTCCAACCAGCATAAACTGAGCAGTAGATTATACGCGTAAACATATTATTGTGACTAGCCCCCAGAAGTTGGCGTAATCAATTTTGCCAAAAGCGTTATACGTTATCTAAATCTTCTGAGCTTGCGCTAAAGCACTACATCCTGAAATTTAGATACCAAGACAGATAACGATCTCTTGATGACAATGTTGTTTGACAACAGAAGTTCCACAGTGTAAGTGATCGTGACTTGGAGATGCTAAGACGAAGCGGTAGCCTGTGAAGATGGCAGTATTCTGGGTTGTTCCACAGTGTTGTTTCGTAGAAATTTACCGACGACACAGAAGCGCTTAATGCTTCCATCAACAGGGCAAACCCTGATACCAACAGCCCTGTTTATAAATACATTTCATTTGAAGAAATCTTGACTATGAGATTCGTGTATGTTTGCTAGATATGTTTTTAATTGCATCGGATGTTCGAAATTATTAGAAGTTAGTATGATAAGCTGGAGATATTCGGAGCCATAACTGCAACTTACAGAGCATAAATTTCCTGAGGGGATAGGAACCAGTGGGTTATTGTCATTGTCATTGTAAATACAGTAGTGCAACTTCAGGTTTCGTAAAAGCCATTTTTAAGGATGTATAAAGTGAAGCTTTGGCGGCGAGCGAAGTTGATGAAAGACTCTCGGGTTACAAGCCGCGTCAGGTGGCTGAATGGCGAATAAACCATATCTTCTGCCAACGTCTCGAGAACAATCTCTGCTCTCATCCTCAGGGCTGCTGCGTAGCAAATTTGATCCTTTGTAGCGCGCACGCTGATGGACCCATCATCAAATTTTATTTTCGTTTTTTTTTAAATTATATTAAGTCTGTTGAGAAATTTATGTAAAATCACTGAATTATCATAATTATGTTTCCATTCGTTTCTTTAAATTCGTACCTATTTCTTTGGTGCTTAAACCATTCCATACTAATAGCCTACTGAGATTTGAACACACGGAATTTGACTTCTGAGGAATTACAAATAAGTTAGATAATTTTGAAAGGCAATGAGGGAGGAACCACAAAGCAACAGCGTTTATCCACCATACGTATTAGGTCCTGCCAGTCATTGTCTGGCAGAGAGAGCTGCTACACTGGTCGCAGTAATAATAGTTCTTGTAATTTCATTTATATAGACGATGTTCAAGTGCCAAGTTCAGTCAGGCTGGCACAGCTGATCATTGTGAAGGTCAAGGTCACCACAAAGCAGCCAGCAGGCTGATATTTCCGCATGACGCTGTCAAATTGCCATGTAAACTGCGTTTGCTGCAGCTGAGTTCCTCGCGACCATTGTAAGTCTATGAACCAAACTGCTCTTGGCGTATAACGCTCGTGCAGATGTGAGGTTCTTATGGCCTGACATTGAATTCGGTTACGTTGCAGAATTGAAAGTATCGTTCATTCGTATACGGTACACAGCGACGTTTTGATAAGGGAGGAACAACACGAGAAAAGAAGTAACACCCACCGGTGCAGCTAGAATGAAAGCAGACTACTCTCATCCCACAACGAGTCGCGGAGGGGACGGGTATGGGGTGTCTGTAGGCTCTGGGGCCCACCAATCCATCTTCCTGTCCAATGAGTACTGTGGGTCCTTTCCTCGGGGGTAAAGAGGAACCGCGGCGTGAAGCTAATCACTCACCCAGATCTAATTCCAAGGTTAAGAATGAGTAGGAACTGTACCTCCCCACCTCCAAGCGCCTACATGGCACATAACGGGACAGATTTACTTTTAATTTAGTCCTGTAAACAAATGCAATTTTTAACTTGATCTATTCCAAGACAACATTGCTAGACCTTTCTAATTATTTCTGTAAAAATAAGTTATTTTTGCCTCTACGGTTTCCTTCCATCGGCTTTGCCTGATTATTGCTAGATCATAGAAGGATAATGCATAACGCGATCTATGTCAAGTGCCGTTTCGTTGCTATGAAACCACATTTGGTTCGAGGCATAATTACATCTACCCATTGACAGTCCGTCTACACAGCACGTTTCATTATTATAATCATTTTTTTAAATCCACTACCTTAATAGGTCATCTTCAGGTGGTTCACATGGATCCTTGCGAATGTTGTCTGATTAAAATACGTATATAATTTAGCTTTCATATCTATTAGATTCAATCACTTAAAGATGACCACCTCAAGACGACTTATGAAGGTCGAAAAATTTAATAGATTTACAAAAACATTGAGATTATAATGATAAAACTTGTATAGAAGAACTGTCAACATGATGTGTTCTTTAAAACTGTAACTACCAATGTTTCCAATACGTGCCATCATGTGGCGCCAGTTCCTTCCAGCTCTTATTTCTGTGTCCGAGGTCAACCGCTAATGAGTTTTGTCATGTAATTTCGAATCGTAAATTGCTCTCACCGATGTTCCAGCAGTGAATAATCTGGGAGGTAATTACCCTTCTTATAGAAGGTTCGAGTATAGACGACATGTTTGTTGACCGATTGTTTTTAAACTTCTTTTTCGAAGACAATCCTCGAACTTCAAACTTTACGAGCTGTCTTCATGATTTTTCAAAAACGTATTTAGTTTTATAAATAATGTATAATTATTCATACTTCACGTTCGTGGAGTACTGGAATGTCTGGAACCATTTAAAAGCTGTTAATTATTTATTTTCACATGTTGAAAGCACTGCACGCTATTGTGAGGTTTCAGGTTCTCACGGCAGCGAACGTTACTCTAATGTCAGTAAACTTATACCAGATTGCACGCTACTGTATAGAATCTAAAATGACGGAATATTTACAATTACGCTTAATACATCCAAAGAATAATTTTTCATATTTCCTCTGCTCTCGACTTACAGAGGGCAATAAATATCGTAAGAACGCGTTTAAGATGGTGCTGAAATGACAAATGGTATTTAAGCCATGTTTTAGTCAGAGACAACATTGTAAGAATTTGTATTTTTTTATAACGAATACAGAATTACAAGTTTTAAAATGTCATCCACCACAAGGACATTTCTGCTACCCTTGTATCCCATTAAATTTATGCCAGTCTGCTTGAGAAAACTTTAAGTTAATTCCGTTCGGCAATAACCATGACAGAAGTCGTAGAAAGGAAGATAACATTAAAATAAGTCTGACAAAAAATATGGTACGGGTGAAGGCTGTATTCATCCAGTCAGGACAATGCCAAAGGCGGGATATAGTGAACACAAATACAAGCCTTCAAGTTCCATATAATTCGGGGGAATTCTTGACTAGCCAAGCGACTATCAGCTTCTCAGGAATGACGCTGTCTGTGGATGTAGTTATCAATCACTCTGATACTGCAATGATAAACTGCATTTCTTTAGTTCTTATTAACGCGTCTCTTTCTTCTCACGTCAAATTACCATGTATCTGTTTTATAGTTGTGGGATTATTTTAAGACAAATGAGCGAAAGTACGGACGCCATTGTTTCGCTCAAGACATCAACAAACACGGGGTCCTTTTTAAGATGATTTCCTTGTGAATTTATCTCTAGCTTCCTGGTTGCTGGATCTCTTTAAGCCCATTGTTGTATAATAATGTGACAGCCTGCAAATAATATCACAAGGCAGTATACATTCCGACTAATTTTCTCAAGAGTTGTGCTAGAGGAACAATACATATACTTTCCCTTTCAGGAAATTGCAATCTCACAGAAATCTGTACAAGAACAAAGCTTGAGTGCCTATTACCAGTCTGCTCGTGAAGAACAACGAAACTAATGTTCCAACTATTAGAACAGATATATTTGTCTCAAAACTTTTAAAGTGAGTCCAGAATCCAAACATTCAGAGCTCATTTGGAGTTCCCACAAGTCAAAATAATACGGGTCAGTAACAGCACAGAAAGCAGCTGAGCGTCGTTAAGGTAACACCGGGCATTCCTATAAATGCCAGAGATTAGAACCTACAACCCCAGGAATGATTCCTCCTCTTTAGGTTCGTGGCAATAGTCGATTTATTACACCAATATTACGTTGGGAATGTTCCACTGTTTGAGACACACATTTAAGACACACGGCATACCAGGAGATGGCTCTGCTCTGGTCTCGAGATGATTCGTTGCTATTAAACTGACAGTTTTTAAATAAGTTTTATTTTAAGATTAGTCCGTCCAGGGGGACTGAAGTTTGGGGTAATAGGGCAGCATTCGGTCGGTCTCTGGGCTGAGATCTGAACGAGGGATCTCCCGAATAATAACCAGGAATGCTAACCAGTCGGTATGTTGTTTTATTAAGAACCAGCAACTTAAATCTTCATATAACTCTCAATTTAAGCCAAATACACGTATTGGATACAAAATGAAGCCCGCATCCATACAATTTGCTCACGAGTTAGCCCCAAGGCGCGATCGACGGCTGTCGACGAATTAGACTACCTCCAGACATGGAGGGTATTTGCAAAAACAGATTATTAACGTTTTTAACATCATACAAGAACCTTAAAATACTTCATGATGACAGTTCTGTCCCAATTTTAATATACAAGTAAGATGTATACTAACGCATTCTGATTATCTGATATTTTAATAAAGTAAAATATTGTCCAAATCACTTATGCATATTGTTACAGGTGATGGCCGAGTGAGACGAGTAATTAACGATTTCCACTGCGAAAACCTTTCCAGCATTTAATGGATCACAAGAACACAAGAAGACTTCCTTTCGATAAACAGTTATTGAAGAGAGGAAGTCAGTATACTTGAATCGTAGGCTATTTATTCTTCGACTGAACACGAAATTTCGAAGCTGCATCTTATGTAAACCAGCAAAAATTCAACTAGTTGCAATGTACCACGTCTCTAAGCATATGTCACGACGGTAATAGCGAGTGAGTCAGCTTCTGATATCAAAGGCTAACCAGGTGAGACAGACGTAAAACAGCTATTAATATGGGGACCTCAAAAACCCTACAGTAACCTAACCCAGACATATCTTGATGCGAAGACAAACAGACTTATTATCCAGTCATCGGCTAAGTGGCACATCTCGTCACTAAGTTACACTGAAATAAATTTCGGCACGCCTCCACCAGCAACTAAATTGACTTCTTGAAACGAATCAGATGCACAGTCAATCAGTTCACCATTCTCAGTTAGATGCATTAGTCAGTTTGATATCATCCATTCCATCAATTAATAAAACCAAAGAGGCAAACACTAGAAGTACATTCTCCCAGTACATTATCAACCAAGAAATAGTAAGTTTTGCATTTGTCACTGGGACTTTCATTCAGGAGGTATGTTATAGCCAGCAGGAGTTATGTATGCTCTTTAGCAGAAAGTAAACGCACAGCTGATAACTCACTCAAGTAGCTAAACGAAAAGTTACTCAATTTTGTGGCCAATCAAGCAGCATACTAATCGACTGGTTAGTTAGGGAACTGAACATCACAACAACAATGTGCTGACTGTAGTAATTATTCATATTTCTTTAATGAATTATGTGATTATTTTCACGGAGGACATTCCTTCTTGAAAAAGATTATAGTTGCTCGGCTGATCAAAAAATTTCACGCTGCTTATAGATTGGTGTTCACAATAGCCAACACTGGGCACTGCTCTGGGTCCGTTAAAACCAGTCCACGCCCTCATATTTTATTAATTTAAGATCCATTTTAATATTATCCTACTATCTATACGCCTAGGTACCCCATCATAATTTCTTACTGAACTTTGTACACTTTTATTTCTTATTTCCTACGTGCCAGCAGTAATTACATTTAATAGCATTCGTTACGAGGCTACTGGTCAGTCAGATTGACAGCCAAGCTGTTTGCATTATCGTGAGTTGCCCGAACGATCTACAGCTCTAATGAACACAAGCTATTCATTCTTTCTCCAGTGCCCCTTTGTGGTAGGCAGAAGCAATACCAGCGCGACTTACTTTCAGTCTAGAAATTGCGTCACGTGTAATATAACTCTTTCTCCCTGTGAACACGCAGGTAAAATAAAATCAAGACAACGTAATTCCTTTGCGTTAATAAAGAACCCTTTTTGCGGACCCTGTTAATTTCATCTGACGCAATAACCGCATATTTCTATTGTCACAGACTACCTTATAAGAATTATAAAGATTAAAAAAGTAAATGTTTGATATTTCTGTTGCCAAGCATGCTTATTTAATTTAATAGTTCACAAAATTCTGGATTTCTAGATGTCATATTTATAAAACGAACAACTGTCATGTTGGAAAGATGTTGAAAAGCTACTTTTGTCTGCGCATGACACCCATCTGCAGCATATAACCAACTATCTAGACTAGACAACGATGTAGTATGTAAATCGAGCAGGCCGACAGGTAGGTGCTTGGGCAATGATTTCGATAAGACACCCGTAGTATCATTGTAGACCACCTAGTTGTCTAGTGAGCTAGAATATCCCTGATTTAACACAATAACACTTGGTGCAGAAAAATTATGAATATTTTCATTGTTTAAAATTCTCCAACCTGCTACTGTTTCGTTCCATGGTCAAAAGTTATGATGTGCAGTATGTTTCCAAAATTTGTACAAGTCAGATTTCGGTTGCAGGAATCTTGAAAACGTAGGCCTATACGTTGTGGATCTTGCCTTCGCAACGCTGTAAGTTAGAAGGAACACCTAAGTCTAAAGTCTTACAGAGTATGGCACTGAGAATGTTATAACATCGTCCTGATGACGGAGGCAGTATGACCTTTGAAACGTTGGTAAACATCGACCAGACTACACGGCGCAACAACCCAGAAGACAGAAATCTTCATACTCACCGCTGTGAAAAACTCAAAATCATACAACTGTGCAACTAGTTTGCATCATGCTGCAACAACAACAAAAAACAACTACGACGACGGCGACAACCAGAAAATATTAAACAACTACACTTCATAGCTTACTTTATCTTAATCTTAGTCATGTAAGATACAGTTTCTACATTTAGGTGTTAGTAAGCGTACTCGTGTGTATTATACTTTACACGGAAATTTTGAAGAGCGAAAATTGAGGTCGTGGCTAAGAAGAGGAGATGGAGGTGAGGTAGAGACGGCGATAAATACGAGTAGTTTCACTTTCCGTCTCGTATGCCTCGGGCTCCATCTGACCACCACATGGAGAGATACCGGTGCTGTAAGGTACGGACCAAAGCAGGCCAAGTCCACCACAGGCAGCCGACCGCATGTCACACATAGCAACTTTTTCGTATACCCGCGTACGTAAGGAATCGTCACTGTGGTTACCTAGAATTAAAATCTGGCTTCGCTCGGGATCGGTGACTGTACCTGATTTGAGTCGAAAACGGCCCTTCAGGGGACCCCGTATAGGAAACATATATTTGAATTTGATCGGTCATCAAGCAGGTTTATGTAGCCGTAACACCACTCAGAATTACATCGTTGTAGGCCGGTTACTTCTGTTCTACTACATTTCAATACTACAGCGGGTCCAAAAAGATGAATACACAAAGTACTATAATGCATATGCATATTTTTGGGACACCTATGTTTGTTCTCATATAGGCCTATAGGCTGACCTTCTAACTGTTCCTTTATAGGATTTCTACCAAATAAAGACGTAGACAGACTCCTTCCTTTGTTTTTGCATGAAGAAAAGTTACAGTTCCAATAAACTCAATGGACAAGAATCCTTCTTGAGAAGCCGATAGTCAACCGGTTGGTCAACAAATTCCCCGTCCTTTTATGGAACATAAAGATTCACTGCAGTCGTCACAACAGCATGACACTGTACCCTGCACTGAACCATATTAATCCAATTCATACCATAAATCGCCACTTCCTAAATTTAATGGGGGCTGATTAATAGTCCCCCGCCAAATCAATGGACTGGAGAACTAGCTGTTGGCAGCCGTCGGCAATTTCTTATTCAATACATTCGCAACCTGAGAAAGGGTCGTCTTAGCTTCACTTACTATATTAATTATTTAAGAGCACAGCTCGATATGGAATGGCTATCTTTATCATTTTTTTCGTACCTCTGAAGTTTTTTCAGGTAAGACAGGTTTATATCGCAGGTAAGTATCTCAGTGTTCACACATCTAGTTTTTGTTAAAAAGTCTTTTCGTAATAATAACGGCCATGATACAGGACATAATGACTGAGCTATTGTTGTCCTTTCCCGAAGAGTGACGGGATTGCAGAGTCCAGCCTATAAATATGTCACGGCCACTTCCAAAATCCTTCCTGGGTCACCACACGATTATCTTCATATCTCATATCAACGTTACATTTAAATGACGCTGTTACGTAGCTGAAAAACACACTAAATCACAGTAGTGCTGGATGAGTACCTAACACTTTTCCTAATGTATACAATGTTTTATGTAGGCCTATTCACCCGACGTTCACTTAAACTGGAGGGCTTACTGAAATCGCTTATTTAATATAACAGTCTTATGAATGCGTATTACTGATGGTGAATTTCCTATTATTTACCGTCGTCATGGCGATGAACATTGATTGCTTTGTGCATCAAACGTCTACCAACTGAAGTACCAGCGGAGAACAAAGGTGCCTTCATGCAGTAGGTATGAAAAATCCAGTTACCTGGTCGTATAGTAATCAGACTAGAAAAGGGAGAAACTGGTGAGACGAAGTAATACATTAGCTTGTGTGTGTGTGTGTGTGTGTGAGTGTAAGTACGAGGTTAATAAATTAGATACAAGGAGCCTTAGAAAGAGATCTTAAATCTGTCCCAAAGATCAAGTAATTTAAAATAAGAGAGATGCTGTATTTACTTCCAGAATTATATAGCATAGATCTCTTTAATTATAAGAATACATATTAATATTCATTATATTGTATTTGTATATTTTCTTCGTCACAGCATCTGGTTTAAGTGCATAAACCGCTTTACAGGGGCCCTTAGCTGTAAAATGATTTTAGGAAAAGGAGGCAATTACAGGAATAAATACACCACATTCAAGATTACTCACAGAATAGAAAACCTAGTCGTAATTTATCACTGAACCAGTGAAAGCGTTACATAATTTGAATATATGATTTTCCTTCCTTCTTGTTCGTTCTGTGAATTTAAATATAGGTCAATTAGAGATGGAAGTGGAGGGGAGACTGCTGTTTCTTGGCAGTGAAGGAAGCACTAATAATATTGGTTTATGTGGGACAACGGTTAGCTAAGCAACAGAAAGGACGAGGAACTCCGAAAGTATTCAGTTCCATTTTTAGACAAGACTGTTGTCATCATTTACTACACGGCCTAATACTTAACAATGTAAACTGAGGTCATTGTTGACTCAGATTATCACATCACTGCAACAATAACCTTCGATGTCATTGTTGGTTTCGACACTATTATTGCCGTTCTGACGTCAACACAGTGACATGGCGTGAAGAACACCTTTTGGAGTACGATGTACTCTAAGGAGTAGGCTACATATTTACATTCTTCTTATAATTATTATTATTGTTAACATCATTATTAGGCACTTGGCAGTTAGACAACACTTTAATAAAGGAATTTAATTATCATCTCAATTTTTACTTACATTTCAATTGTATAAATTAATCAGCTTCATCGCATTTTTGTCGCAATTTTGATTACTTTCGTTATTGTTGATACAGCGTTTCTTCAGTCCAGACTCCTTAGGTGCCATTTAAGCATTTTTTTCGTGTTACATGTAGTTCTTATTGTTCTCATTTACATTCTATTGTTACCGTTTATTTTTCCCTCGGGCTGGCTTGGCCTTTTTTGCTATTGCCAAGCACTTAGATAAATTAACTAAATTTAATAATAACTGTTGTTGTCGGCAGAATTTTGCTATCGTTATCGTCATCTCTACTGGTATTCATTTAACGTGTAAAAATTTAATTTATGTCTTCGTCTTTTCTTTCCCTTCATAATTATCTTCAATATCATCATCTTGGCTTGCATTTCGTGTAATTTGTAAAAAATAAATTCACTTCTGCCACACGCGTCTTAATTTTTCCCCCCTTCTTCATCATCAATGTTGTTACTTGCATGTATGTCACAGCAATTCATTTGTAAGTTAAACTCACACACAGTTCCATGCCCAGCAGGTTGCAGCCCCGCCCCGCCCTACAGTGACTAGAAGAGGGCGAAGCTAGGAATGTTAGTAGCAGCCCGAGGCTGGACCTATGGTCCAGCAGCTGGAAATGAAAGTAGGTGGCAGCGTCAAGACACCGGGAGGCTATAATATATCATCTGCTGCGAGCGGTCTTGCACAAACGTTGATTAAATGAAATTACAATTCAGAAGCCTAGGCGGTAGTAAAATGTGTCGAGTGATATAATGCATCATTCAACTTGAAGTTCAATCAACAAAGTGGCTTGGTATTTTAACACTACAAAGGCATGAATATGTAAAAACTGACCAATAGAAATGAGTTATATGTAGGTCTGCATACGTTTAATGGATGAGAAGCCCATGAGTCCGTGAATTATTTGTTGCGGTTATAAAACACTGCCGGTGTTAATTCTTGAGAACAGAGCTCCGCCCTTCAGGAAACGTCATATTTATTACCAATAATTTATTCTGGTAATCTAAGCTTAAAAGCTACTCTCTTGGCACCTAAGATATGAAATAAACAGAAGCAAGTAACTCTATTCAGTACAGAAGCAAACTGTAGATGAGCTTGTTAAGAAATCTGCCAATTCAGTCTATCCTGAGTCAGTTGAATTCAGATCACACTCTCCATATTTCGTGGTTCCGACTATACGTGTTACATAGGCTACTCTGAAAATATTATCCCCTTTGACTGGAATATCGTATATGACTTGGTGAACAATAAACTGCAAAGACTTCCTGATTATGTCATGTTTAAATCCTCCTCTATCTTCCTGCCTTAGGATTAAATACTCTCCTCAGTATCCTGATCTAAATCCCTTCGACTGTATCCTTTCGCGTTTCTTCGTGTCTTTTCCACAATAATTATGTATTCAAGCGATTATCAGTATGCACGCATCAGTAAGGTGGCAGAGAGGTGAAGCGACTTTGAGTATCATTCAGCTGTCAAGTTGTTAGCAAATAAATTATTCAATTGTTTGTAAAATAAAAAAAACACCCAAAATTAATATATTAAAGTCGAAAAACGTCCTTATTTAGGTTACTGGTTAAGGAAATTAATTTTAAATCTTAAAATAATGTTCAAAATGGAAAATATTTAAGACAAGCATATTTTGTCTTCATACAAAAGAGGCTGACATGTTGACATTACTGGGAATTGCTTGCGTAGAATGGAAAATGACTCTTGACCCCCTGCAATGAAACTACCAACCACCGCCAGGCTTCAGCACCAACACGAGGTCATAAAACATCACTGGGTCACGTGACACATTTTGTTCGCCACGTGGAGCGCTGTAGGCCACAGCCGTTCCCCGCGTAAAATAACTACTACCATTTGACTTTTTCTAAAATTATATTTTTTTCGTTAAGTTAACACGAATTCAGTAAAGTGACTCACAACGGACTTAACAACCGCCATTCAATTTCCGGCAGGGAAACGGTTGACCTGACCACTACGCCCAGGCAAGTTCTGTTATGTTAGAAATGTGACAGCTTTTCTTATTGTTTATTTTGCAAAATTCGTTAGATTAACTCAGGTTACGCTCATGTTTCTGAAAGAAATGTCCAGACATGAGAACATTCCAAGTAATTCCCCTCACGAGTGACTCTACCACATTTCTACGTGGCATTTGTGAATGACGTCAGGTCTGGGTGGTACCTTCATCAGTTATCTGAGAGCAAACATAGCACAAAGGAAAGAACTTGTGAAAACACGGGGTAGAACTTACAACCACCTTTGAGAACGTAACAAGAGACCGCGTGCTATGATGGCCGTCTCCCTTGGTAGCCCCGCTCCTATATCCCAGGGCGTACATGCACGATTGACTGCGGAAAAAAGGCAAATCAAGTTCTGAAGGTGGCGACCCGGTGGAGCCCGGATCTGGTTTGAGTTGCTGTGTTTCACAGGAATCTGGCTTTAGTAGCCGTGAAGATGTTTTCACATTCAATTTACTTCACGATGAAATAAAAGTCACTCGATTAGGTCCCGATTTTCTCATAAGCTCAGAAATCCAGCCCTTCAGCGAAAGTTAATTCTACTGTTGGATTATAAACCAAGCACCGCCATGGAGGAAACTCATATTTGAGAAAATAATAGTCTCTCGGCCATCTGATAAATTCTCCTTTTCTGACAACCGGAGGTTTCAAACGTAGGGCTACAAGATTCGTAGAATTGGGATGGCGCGCAGCAGTGAAACGTTTTTTACGCGTTCTGCCTGCAACTAATTGCAAATAACTTCTGGCACGTGGCACTAAACAAAGACGGGCTCATCGCAATCCATCGCAGTTTCATTGGATTTGTCATAATTCGTGTAAAACAAAGAACCTTTCATGTAAGCATCATCAGAATGGAATTAAATTCGGTAAGCAATGCATTTCACTCACTAATTCAAATTATTTGCTTCATGAATTGAACTTTCTATTGATGGTAAAGAACATTTAAGATTTGACGCTCCTTGTAATTCGAATTTTGGGGTGGAATCATACTAAGGGCAAATCGTCAATCATTTGTATATCTTGTTGTTTAAAACTTTAAACAGTGATAAAAATTTATCTAGATCGAAATCTGCTGAGAGATGTTTATCCTTGCACGCGTAGTTAAACACACACTCTCTTCAGCGCGTGATTCTTTATTTCAAGCTTAGTTTAGAATTTAATGACTAAACTCTCAAGTGATAAGCGCCGGAAGACACGTGTGGAGGCTCTAACATAATCTGGATTCAATGTTCCTCGGTAACAGAACATTCTCGCTCATAATTACAGATTAAAATTATTGACCTATTACCGACAGCCACGGATGTTCCACAAAATTTAAGGCATTACCATGTGTCTTTCTGATGATGGAGGCACCAAGGACTCCTGAAACGTCGGTAAACTTCTACCAGACTATATGGCGCAACAACCCAGAAGACAGCCATCTTCAGACTTACCGCAGTGAAAACCTCAAATCCTACGCGTGTGTTTCTGTTCTCAGTAGTCTGCACATGCGACCCGCTGACGTATGAATGCAACTACGTACTCCGCGGAGGACAGACCTTGAGAAGTCAATCGTAGCGAACAAGAAATTTTCCCCTTTTTATGGAACCATAATTTTATTATCATGCTCCCTGTACACAAGACGAAGATATGTTACCCTCCCTCTCGATTCCCAAACCGGAATACTACCCCTTGATGGTTGTCTGTGGCTGCTTATTCAGTTTATTCACATCAATTCTCCGCATAAGGAAACTGTTTTCTCTGTTCGCAACGTGATAACGCTCTGTGCTGTGTTGTAGTTACAAGGGTCCTCTGAATATTAATATCGTCATTTTTGCCGCCTTGGTAACCTGAAATCCACATCCCGAGCCCAGTACCAGTCTCCTCTTTTGCGTGAAACAGTAGGTCTCGTTGGAGCGGTAATCAGACGATCACAAGTACAGCACCATCACAGAAAAAGAAGTAAAATACGCTCTAGGAAAGTCTGAAACCCATGATCCTTCGTCTCAAAGCAGCCTGGCCATCCAAAGGCGGGTGGTCGATCGACAACGTAAGAGATATAAGGATAGCGTTATATTAAATGTTTGTTTTTTCTTGATGAAACATTCACAGAAGGTCTACGTGCATGCCATCACTGTTTTGACTATCGTCAAATTGACTCATACTTTGATTTAACGAGTAACGATAAACCTCTTCGCATGTCCTTTTCAGTTGTTGATAGATAGACTGTTTATAAGCACCGTCCTTCAATAAACAGGCGATCCTGCACCTCACAATTACTCTTCTTCTTCTTCTTCTTCAAGTGATACTGTGTTTATGACCATGCACAGTTTATTGAAGCTCAACACCGATCGTATGGCGCGCGTTGAGTATCACGCAAGACACGTGTGCTACCTAGGGCGTGTGTATGCAGAAGGACTTTTGAATCACTTCCAACATCTCTTGTTCCTATAGATGCACAGGGACCTTTGAATCGCCCTAAAAAACAATTCTGAAATTCTGATTACGTTACTACACATGTTCAGCTTGATAACTGTTATCATGTCCGATGTTTAAACTCTGAACAGAATATACACAGCAATAACCTTTTTTTTACATATTCTCTAAGAATGTGATAAATGATATCTTACTTCGGGGTAAAAATCACAAATTACAATCGTTTGAAAACTGTGTGTTCGGCAAAACATTTAGACGAAATACGTGAGACGATCATCACAACAAACTTCGTTGTTTATACCCGTTACTAGGACTGTTAGAACAGTGAAATCTAGAAGGCTACGATGGGATGGGTATGTGGCTAAGATGAGTAAGACAAAAACGCATAAAGAATTTTGGAAAGGGAAATTTTTTAGAGAACGCAGATACATATAACAGGATAAAAAAATATCCGCAGGAAGCAAAATTTCTATTTTTCAGGCGCTAACACCCAGTAGAACGAACGTTTGGCCGGGTAAAGAACCCTTTTGAATGATAAAAACAAAAAAATGGTACGCTGAAATAACTTTTGTAACAAACATACCATTAAAGAAACATTTCATTTCGCTAGTTCCATCCGGTGCAGTCCTTCAGTAGTTCATTAATCTGCCAGCAGTTACAAATTCCCTGCATTTTAAGGTACCCAAAGATTCAATACCGTATCCACAGGGGCCCGTGACTGGACCACATCCTGACTCGTGTGAATCTATTCCACGCTTCGTAGATCTAACCTACTTTGTTTATATCCGTCATATTATCCCCTAATGTAAGTATGAGTTCCAGATGCAGTCTCTTCCTTTCCGATTTTCCGATCAGAATTTGTGTATTTCTTATTCCTTCCTCGGAAAACATGATCATCGCCGTGATGATGGAGGCAGCAAGGACTTCTGAAACGTCGGTAAACTAAAAAAAATAATCCCACTGAATTATGGATTAATCTCGTCGTGTTGATGCTGGCACAGAAATTAGTTAACTCCTAAGCCGCTTGGTAAATTTATTACGCCATCATTAATCACTCATTAAACAAAGATTACGGCGAGTCCACATGTCTTATAAATTAGCAATTTGTGACAGAAGAACATGCTACTGAATGTTGCGCCAGAAGTACTGTACTATTTTATGGAGCTTACATGCTTTTAGCATTGCTAACTATGTACGTTTATATAGATTAAAATCCAAGAAATAATATGATTTTTTGAAATAGTGAAGGCATTTGTCATCTGAACTTGGCCTACTCAGTTCACTAAATGATCCTAGACTTGTTTCATTTTCCTCCATCACTTGTGTCATCACAAGATCGGGTCATGTAGCTCCTTGCAGTGCATCTCGCCTGGGTCACAAAATTTCCTTCTACCTCATACCTACAGAAACAGAAGTGGCACTGTATATAGCTAAAAGGCGATAGATTTAGGAAAGCGAAAACAGATTTGTATAGGACAAGCATAGGCGATGCGGCCAGTATGCAGCCAAAGTCTTTGGCAGTGCTGCCAATGGAATTTCCCTCACAGCACGGAAAATTTAATATTTTTTTTAAATACAGACCCCAGCCATATTTATAACAGAACACTGTTCCAAGATTCATATCTCAGGTCCGATAATAAGGAATTAATAAGAGTTGGCGGTGATACGACAGAATTAACAATAATTATCCACAATAACCACTGATGGAAAAAGAAAATAAGAAAGAAAACAGGTAATATCACATAAGCTTACTGACAAGTACAGGAAATCAACTGCATTCTGGTCATTATGTGCACCTAACTGCGGTTATCACCAGCTACTAACGCAATAATTACAACAGACATTCAATGCATTCTAATGTTTTAAGTTTCTGATGAAAAGAGACCACTTGGAGAAGTAGCCACATACAAATTTTGTTCGAAAAGAGCAATTTAATTTCATAAAGTGAATACGATAATCAGTCATAACAAAAATTATATTTATAAATGACAGACTCATCTCAGTGCTCAAACTAACATTCGAAATGAAATAAGATTAAAGAATGATCAAGATCGGAACGTAAGAAAAGTGTTGCAGGGCTCTCGATTTGCAAACTGATTGAGTCAGGTGCTGATAAGCAAGACAGTCGACAAGACGAGATGCCTCGATATTGTAGATGTTGGGGTTACGCAACAAATATAATGTATGCAGTGGTACCGCCGTCGTATCGTCATGAGGTGCCATTATCATAGCAATTTTATTCCAGCCACCGGCTCACCAATTTGTCTGGTGCATTTGTTGCACTTGTCAGTAAATCGTTCAATAAATTCAATCATTCGTTTCCTCTTGGCGAAAGGTTTTTAAACTTTTCCAGAACGAGGGCAAATTTCGCACTTGCTTATCGGCTCCAGGACCAGCCGGTTATAAATTAGGAACAATTTATTAAAACTTCATGGCAATTTATTTAAAATGCTACTAACTCACTATTACAAACAGGCTCACATGGCACTCAGTAATTTTCTGGAACAAAATCATTAATGTGATACCAAAAACTATTTATGCTTGATATTTCATCTGTTGTAATTTGCTTGTGCTTATAAGTAAGACACCATACATCCTAATTATTTATTTGGCAGTTGCTTACAGCGATAGTAACAGCCAAACACTAGCGATATTAACAAAACCGTGTTTTC
This sequence comes from Zootermopsis nevadensis, assembly GCF_000696155.1. Next base: position 1,324,337 of record NW_019060346.1, on the reverse strand, counting down.
TTATAACGACGAAATATTTTGCATCGCCATGTCGAAACGGTAGGCCGTGTGCTACCCGCTGATTGAGAACTCCTGCATTAATTAATACCAAATAATGATAATTATCTGTTACGTTACACGACATGGCATAGAGTCACGCGGGACTAAGCAACACATCTTCACACAGACTTTGGAGGAGTCTCCTTCATTGCGCAGGTGACGGACTGTGTCACAACCTACTTCACAATTTTCGGTCCCAGTTCATAATCGCGTCCAGCACAACGACAATAATAAACACAAAGCGTGCTGGAAAACGAAGATGTGCATAGAATTAGTTGGAATGCAGAACGGTCACTGACGAGGACACAAATAATATTCGAGACGTTACAAGGACACTTAGAAACTTCTGTGCCCTTAACAATTATAATATAAAACAAAAACTAATATTCCAATCAGATCTGATTAAAGCAAATCAAGATTAAACCTTATCAGTGTTGCCGAGCCCAATTCGTAGGCTTTCTAATTACGAAGATGGCTGTCTTCTGGGTTGTTGTACCGTGTAGTCTGGTTGAAGTTTACCGACGTTTCAGAGGCCCTTGCTGCCTCCATCATCAGGGCGATGAGTACTTCTACCAAACTACGCGGCGCAACAGCCCAGAAGATAGCCATCTTCAGACGATTTCTGAGTACAGCGACCTATCGGTGCACAAGCGATCATCGAACCTTGTACTTTATTTTCTTGTGAGTGCCTTCTTGAAGGTTCTTTAGTTCGAATTACGATCCCAAGTGTAGTCTCTTAGGTACCGAAAAGATAATTAATTCACAATTATTGAATAATTTTCATGTGATATCGTGATTTCTTCGAGTGGTTCTGGAAAACAATAACAGAGCCTGTAAGAAAATTAAAGCTTGTTTCTTAATCAGTTCTCTGAAGCGCAATTTCTCAATTTATCTCTTATGTACGTCATAGGCATCAGTGGGAACGACCGTGTTGACTAGCCTCGTTTTAGAGTCGTCATCCTCGTATCTGAGGTCTTCAGTACAGATGAACTTGTGTGATACAGCCACATCTTGGACGAAAGGATAATGTGTAGGTATAGACGCAAATAGGCAGGCTACACTACGCTGCCAGTAGTCTACTTAGTACAAATTCACATTTGTGTATTTCCAAGACAAGGTAAAGCACAATGTTTAATTCTTGGTGCGGGGCACCGTATGGTGCATGATGATTCAACTGTCATCAATTTACATAATTTTAACAAATGTACCAGTACTTAATACAAACTACAGCTGTACAACTGTACCATTCCTAAAAATGGTAGTTCGTAAGTGTGACAATTTTGCTGAAATCCTGATACTTGAAGGTTAATGAAGC
>NW_019060346.1:1301212-1322881 GCF_000696155.1 Zootermopsis nevadensis | reverse complement strand
GTGAATGTCAACGACTTTCAACATCACAGTCAGCACACTCCACTGCCGACTGGCGTGTATAATGAAATGAGATCCGGTCTGATTGTCCTCATCCCTACATAATGACCCGGAAAGAATTTACTGTTCTTCGTATATCTGCATATGCAAAAGATGTTCAGGCATGTACGAATGTTGTTGGATAGAGCAGTGAAAGTGTTAAAAAGGGAAATGCAGTTTACATATTAGTCCATTACCTAACAAACGCTGAGTTTTAGTGAATATGCCTGTTTAGCAGTCAATTATAAATACATTCCCTACTCACTACCGACATTGATTTTTCAAGCCGAAAAATTGTCTTTCCTTGCTATGTTATTAACCTACCAGTGAAAGGATGTAATTGCTATTATCTAAATCTCTCATACTGTAAACACAGGAATATTTACATAGCCTATTTATCTGATCAGTGAATGAGACTATTACATGTGATGCAAGAACATGTCCAAGAATTAGAACATGATTCACAAATACCTGTAATCATTTCAAGCAGTGCCTACGTCAAGACGTGCTACCGACATCAGTGCCGCAGCATAAGTTTTCTGAGACCGCGAGTTCCTTGCACGTTTTTTTAACACCAGAACACCAGTGTGTACCAGTTATGCGGCCAGTAGACTTCACTTTCATAACTTCGTGTCCCACGAAAAAGTGACTAAACTCTGGAAGGTTAATAATCAAATAATTTTGAGCAAAATAATGGTACAACATGTAATCCATTCGCGGTGTTCATGTAGTTGTGGTAATTTCTAGAAACGTTTACTATACAGTTATGCAGGACTATTTTTCCTCTCTCCCGTGTACATGACCCGCCCAAGTCATCGTCCTTGAGATCATCATTATCACAACCCTTTTCCAGTCTTTGGTCTAGCTGCATTATAATGGACATTAATTGGTGGGAGTTCGTTTATTTTAAAGCTATTGTCAAGATTCATTAAAGGCAGAAATTGTTAAAAATATTAAGGATTATATCGGAAATACCCTGTGACTAATGAGACAAGTTCCTTTTTAGGCGACTGAAAAATGAGCTTAATGAGCAACACAACACATATTGGTGGAACGAATTATATAATCGACTTATATATGCGTTTCCTGTTTAGCGTTTCGCTAGAACAAACAGAAAAACAGAACACTTCATAAATTCTGGACATGTGTACCTCACGTGACATGGTATGACAATTGTTAACTTCGCCGCAAAGTGCCTACTGTCTTCTCCTCTGCCTCCCCTCTAATCATCACTCTTGTGGGTACAGTGGATTCTACCTTTGTACCAACTCCCCCTACAGCCTTAGGCTATTCGACCTGGTGCCATGCCATTTCACGCCAGGTAGACGTGCTTTGCAGTTTTCAGGATCTCTCTCTCTCGAAGAGTATGTTTATCGCTGCCCTCGAGTTTCGTATCAGTTCCGACATTCCAACATGATGCAATCGTAGATTCCATATAAAATCAAATGTGGTAAACACTGAAGAATAAGGGGAAAGGGGACAGGGAACCTGTCTTCCATAGATAGGATGCAGTACTACTACTGCCCTACCTTGAAATCACCTGAACATCCACATGGTAGGTGGTTCGTTAGAACGTGGGTAGGGGTTACGGTAATCTGACAGTTGCACTAGTACGAAAATAATTAAAGTGATGGCTAAGACAGACTATCTCGAATGGGCAAGGACTCCCTTGGGCAACGCCGTGGCGTTAGGTGTTTTAGATTACCCAGCAAACTGCAGTATAATCGAGGAAACGAGTGGAAATCTGCTTTCCTATAAGATGCAGCTTTATATGTGACACGACTTTTCTGTGATCGGTTAGAATGATGTGATGACCTCCATCTTGACCTATGGCAAGTTTAGTTGCGATCCTTGCACCCATGTTACAGCAATAGTAGGATGAAACCCAATTTATGCACTTAGTGTCAACCTACGTCATACTTAATGCTGGCCACATGGATGTTGCGCCCGTCAGCTGACGGCACATGCAGACGGCATAAACAGTCTTGACCCTAGGCAACGGAGACCAGTCCGTTCCACAAACAGAAAGAACATTTTGCACACACGGACCAACAATTCTGGACTTGACTCAATAAGAGTAGGCTTAAACTTTGTGCGTCATTATTCTCTGAAAAGTCTCTTTGCCGTAGAAAAGTATCAACTCGACATTTACTGTATTGTAACATCTTACAAAAGTAGATCCAGATCGGCGGGTGGAAACATGTTAATAGCTTCTCGATAACACTGAAAATATTGACAATTTCTTAAGCGGTGTATTGCTTTATAATGAAGTAAAGATTTTATATAAACACAAAGGTAAATAACCGAATTTAAGATTCTGGTGGACAGTAAATCGACAATGGTTAATCGGTACCAAACAGCAAGCTGCCCAGAAATGGATGAAATGCTACTGACGCTGTGAATGGAGAGTCACTAACTAGTTCACGGTTTGAATCTGGAGGAAAGTAAAAGAATTGTTCATGCAAGTTGGTTCCTCGCCACACTTCGTCACTGGCGAGATAATATACATCCAGGGCGCCACTTCCAGGGCGATCGGTTGATAGAAAGAAGAAGTGGTATTCACTCCGAGATTGCCTGCTTTATATCCTGCTACAAGTCCCTGGGAATAATCCAAATAAACATTTTCCCTTTGCAACCACGACTTGAGAAATGCCGAAAACTAAAAGGAAAAATTATAAGAATTAAATAGGCCTACCTTCCCTTTGGTTGTAGACATTTCGAGCATTCTATAGTCTAAACTGTTACAGTGCAACATCGTAAATTAGAACAGATGCATACGTTAATTATGGTACGATAATAGTGACGACACTATTTACCTATATGTGCACTCCTGTCAGGTTAATTTTCATGAAATTTGGTATACTATTAATAGCATCAGCCACGAAAGGTTGCAGCGATGCACAGCTGCGACGTATGGCATCGTTGACGACAGAGCATTGGTAAACATGTATCGTCACCATGTCATTCCAACGTTGTCTCATACTGCATGGCCGAGTCCTGTCACGCCACCCCTTACTACTCTGTCCTGCACATTATTTATACAATTTTTTTGGCGCCGTAACACAACCGAAAGGATTTGCGTCCGTAAAGAACACTTATCAAGGTTCTCCATCATAAATATCCATTCTTGTCAAGGAAAACGTTTACATATTCTCATTATTTACAACCACGTTGTATACCTCAATGACGTAACGACATATTAAAACCGAGATGCCTATAAACCAACACATTATTTAGTTTGTGGGTGTGAACTGGCTAATAAATGGCGAAAGTGTCACTAGGAAACAGGCAGGAGTAAGCACTAGAATTATGAGAACTTAAAGCAGCCATTCTGATGCCAGCACTTTACCTTGGAAATAAACTGAAAGATGTATTTAGAATCTCGATCACTAAATGTCATTGTCAGTCAGTGTAGTTAGAACTCATACCAGAAGCAATGCCATGCCATGCCATGCCATGAAGTAACATGACCTCATGCCTGAAGTAACAAGCCGATCATGTGAACTTCCACCCAATATTGAGAAATTTTGTGACCACTATTATGGGGCATTAAACATCCTACTCTCAATCATCAGTGGTAACGATATGTACTGCATGTTTAAAATCCAAGAACTCTGCTCCTTGTCCAAAGAGTGGATTTCGTATGATTCTAGAACAAACTTCGATCACTTTTCTAAACAGAATCAACCAATTAATCTGCCTAATAGACTTCATGTTTTCTTTGAACTATAAACCAATTTGTTAAATATTATATACAATGATCTTCTCTGTTTGTCTTTCAGACTTAAAACAAGTCCTTGTCATTCCGTATCATAGGCCTAAGAACGTAAAGCTCATCATTTTACCCGCTGTTCTGTGAAGAACACATTCAGTGTAACGGACTGCTGAGGAGGATATAAAGACCTCAGATAGAGGGAACAGCCGGACGGCAGTAAAAAATGCAATGAGAAACTTCATGATTTGTACTCTGCACCAATTATTGTTGTAGCAGTCATGGAGGAGTTGAGGACGGAAAACTTAAAGGAACGAGAGAACTTGGAAGACCTAGGCACAGAAGGGCAGACAATTTCAAAATTGATCTTGGGTAAATAATATGTGATCATGAGGACATCAATTAATCTGGCTCAGGAAAAGGTCCAATGTGGGGTACATAATGAGAGGAACACCTTGACTATAAGAGCGACAATTAGTTTCTCAAGATGGGCCTTGATCCATCTGCTTACATAGTTAACCCGTCGTATTATTTTATCTTAATTTCACAACCCGTCAACTCAGTTAGCCCCAGGTTAGTTGGTTAACTACGTAAAACAGACTACGTTTAACTCCAAAAAGCGTAAACGTGGCAAGATCAGAGAGGTGCTGATACGCTTAGTAACACATAAATTACGCTTAATCTTAACGACTTGATAAGCTACATCATCGCCATATTTCTTCGATATCTACGGTAGCCTCTTTAATAGCTTCCTTATATTAAGAAACTAGGGCAAGATACAGACATGACTGATAGATAGGCTTCTTACCTTCAGCGTTGAACCCGACATACTTTCATGTTACTTGTCACATAATCATTTTATAATTTCAGTTTTTTAAAAAATACACATTTATAAGTTCATTTTTATGAAATAAAAATTTTATTTACACGGACTATTTGCAAGGTCATAATCAGAAACATTAATGACAGTGGATGATCTGGACAAAATTTATCTCTTACCAACAATAAAATGTGCAAAAATTAAGAAAATTATAATATATAGCGCTGTTGAGTTTAATGCTGCTCCGTATAGCCCTGATTCTTAATCATGTTCTTCATATATCATGCTAAAAAGAAATAGGCCTACTTGCGGAGGAAACGCTTCAGGCAAGGTAATCAACTTTAGATGCTTTCTTCAAGAAAAAGGCTGAAAATTCCTTGGTGGATGCTCAAAAACCAGATACAGCTAAGCGTAATCAAATCCTACTTTGTACGTAATTGTTTTAAAAATAAATAAACCTAGCTCTAACCATAATTAGAAGAAAAAAATTACTGCACAGTATCATGCTGGATTTAATACTGACTACTTTCAAATACAGGCAAAGAAGTACAATTTTAGAAGTGCATCTCCATTAGCAGGCTACTATACCAAAATAATCTCACAATGACTCTTCGCCCTGATGATGGAGGTAGGAAGTACCTCTGAAACGTCGATGAACTACCAATCTACACGGCTCAACAATCCTATTGACAATTTCAAACGAAAATAACCCTCCAGTGTTCATAGTTATCACATCCACTAAATTGGACGTCACAATTTACCGAACTAGATGACTAATGAAGTTTCTAAAAAAAATTGTACAGTTTTACAATACAAGATTTCATCAAAATCGGTTTCACTTCTCGACTTGTTTTATTTTTTACAGACAGGGGGACAAACAGAGTTTAATAGCGGCTCATCAGGGTTTAAACGTCCCTAAAAGCTAGAAAATCCAAAACAAAACAAAAAATTGTAATGCAAAAGTAATAAAATCAGATTTCTACAGGCGAGATGGCAGTATTTTGAAAATCCGTGTGTGTGTGTGTGTTTGTGTGTGTATATACACAATATTTATGAATTTTCGTGCAGTATGTGTGTAAACAAAAACGCCTATGACGAAATACGTGGTTTCTAAATTAGTATGAGGCAGAAACCTAATCCTTCGAAAGTAAAATCTTTGTGGCACTGAATAATAATACTGAACTCTTGACGAGAGCAATTCATCATTTCTATATTGTGCGCAAATGGGTCTGATATCGACCTGTTGGAAACCGGGTTATACTCATACGTATGGTATCTGCAAGTTATCACCAAAAATATTTTAAATAATGTTTTATGAAGATTTATCTGTTCCTTCTTGACAGCACCCAAGATAAACATTTTAAAACAAACTATGAAGTACTTAAGTTTTTTGTTAAATATAATTTAATCATTGTTCCAGAAATATGATTTACGCCGCCTGATTACTTATTACTTTAGATACTTCAGTTATCAATCCAACCAGGAAAAAATTCACCCAACTGGGTCTAATTCTTTCCGTTTTTTCCTTGTCCGACACTCTTTAAATATTTACAATCGGAGTCGCACAAAACGAAGAAGATTGTAAAACCAAGTTAGTTATCTGAACTGAAATTCTATTTTTTCTTGTTTCTTTCAGTCTCTTTATAATCTACAGTTTATGCAAAACGTACATAATGTGTGACTTACAGTTGTTTCCAAAATGGAGCTGCTTCGTTGCAAACGGTTATGCGATATTTCAGAGGCATCCGGCGCTTCTACCTTCGCGAGTGCATGGTAGTGAATAATCTTTGAAAAGATGACAGTTGTTCATCTGATAAAAGAAGTTTACCCCTTTCATGGAACCCGTAGGTTCATTCCGTGCTCACAACAGCTCGGCACTGGATCCTAACATAAGTCAGCCGGATGCAGTTCTCTCTTAAAACTCTACTTAAGATCAATTCTAATAAGGTGCCTTATCCTTACATCTGCGTCCAGGTATTCTAAATCATCTCTTTTCTTTAGACTTTCCAGTTAAAATCTGATATGACTTTCTCATCTTCCCATGTTCTGATCATGGCACCCCCTTAATTTAAAAATAAGAGATACTACGATTTTATGCCATCTCTAACTTATATTTTACATTGTTCTAATGTACATAGATTTATTATACTAGAATCTGAAAGATTTAACGAAATACAAAGAAAAACTAATATATCCATTCATTGCCGACACGTTTAGCCAATGAAATATTTTTGTTTGCAATAAATACAATTAAAATTGTAGGCCCTGTGAAAACACGTAATATTTAATAAAGGCTGACATAATGAATATGGAATATTTAAGTAAATATATCGAAAAATAATATATTCGTGTACTGATAATTAGTTACGTCATCAATACAGTCAATTCTATCATAAAGATCAATCTGCAATTTATCAGATTTATAAAACACGACAAAATACTCGTGCATAACACACAAGAGAACACTGAACGACTCAGAACACTTCTAGGAAAAACAATCAGACTTTTCAGCTTTACAATAACAGTAAACGTAGGCCTGTATTTTTGTGTTCGACTGATGAGCACCAAACTCTATATCTGCAGAATCATAACAAAAACGCATTTAAAATACATCCCATATCTCTGGAGACTAGACGATGACTTGTTAGAGTGATTTAGTTCAGTTTTTGATGAGTTCAAGTATGATTCGTGATAAACGAAGTGAGAATGGAGTAAGTTTTTATAGCATTTCTTCAGTTTTCCCTGCTAATCAGCATTCCACCATTACTCCACAGCCTACGCATCTATCACCATCCACTGAGCTATGCAAAAACCTGGCCAAGCAGCTCATCAACATACCCTCGGTCCTAAGTTAGGGGCTTCATCTCTGGGCTGGTTCGAGGCTGATCTCAGAGTGAAGACAGTTTGCATGCCTATTTCACTCTTGCTGGCAATTGCTTATGATCACATATTTGTAATGGAGATAAAAATAAACAAAAAGGCTTTTGCAAACAAGTAATTTCACGTTCTCAGTACAATTAAGTGTGTATTTTTTCTTTAGACCAACACATCACAAGTTCTACATATTTTTATGTCAGTAAGTGACTGGATTATTGACCTTGAAAAAGGCCAGTATATTAACGTAATGGAAAGTTATGGTTTATCTATCAAACATGATTACATTCAGTGGATTTCCTACGCGGAAATTGATAACTCTTTTTTATAACTTAACCTTGTAGTTCGATTTATCTACACATAAGAGAAACCATACGTAAATGTTAGATCTTACATATATATTGCTTAAGCGTCTTACAATTCACAAAGGCAAGTCAAATATTAAAGGCAATTTTATAATAAGTTCTGACAAAATAAACACAAAATAGTTAAAAATGTTTCACTTTCGTATGTAATCGTCCTATTTTTCAATGCGTTTGGATCAAGAGTAGGCCAACACAAGTGTCCTTATTATATTACAATAAAATATTTCTTTTTGGGGCCTTACGCCATTTTTGCACCGTTTCGTTGTTTAACTGTTACTCATTTCATATGTAATTTCATAAAGGACTCTGTAGCTCTTCTGAGTTCTAAAGTAGTGCAGGGCTTCATCCCTAAAGATGGAGATATTACGTTTCACCGAAACGCTGACATCTACGGTGTCCCAACCCAGAACAACAATATCGTAATTTTGACAGCCGTGAGAATCTCAAATCTCTCATCAATGCTGATTCTTCGGTTCGTCGGGAACGCTGGTCCAACTGCTCATTAACCTCAACACGCGTTGCATGACCGAACAGAACTCCCGTCACCCACACTGTCCGCCTTCCAGTCTTTCCGACAGTTTGCAAACTTTACTGTTCTCCTGTAATCATCGCCATGTTGAACCTTCATTACTTTTATACGTAAATTCAACTACTTTTCACACCCACTGACCTCAAAAACAAATCATATTGTCGTTCTTATTTGGTGCTATCAATCACAATACCCGTACGTCTGCGGTTGTAATAAACACGAGGATCAATACGGTCACCAGCCGGAATTCAACCATTCTACCCCGATGGAATTTATCTCCTTTTTCTTTGGTTTTCTACCGGTAATCAAAAGACGACGACAACCGACTAAAGACAAATGGTTCCAATTCTAAAGGGTTTTGACGACGGTAGTTTACACTTAAAATTATTCATTGTCAGGACTTTTTAAATCGTCTGTTCTTTAAAATCACGACGTTTCGGATGCTGGTTCTGTGTCCGTCTTCAGGTGAGAGGTACCTACTCTGTTGGGCCCCTTGGATAGAGCTAGTCTCTGTCACTGGAATGACGGAGGCAGTATGACTTCTGAAACGTTGGTAAACATCGACCAGACTACACAACACAACAACCCAGAAGACACAAACCTTTAAACCAAAATTTCTTTACTTTATGACTTTCCCTTTTATATAAGATATATAGCTCATTTCGTGGAGCCCCGATTCGACCTGAGACTGCAAATGTATTAAGTGGGATTCAGTAGGTTTGACAAATAACAAAATTATCGCAGACCTTAATCTTAACCTGACTGAACTTAACTTCAAACGTGTTACAAACAGTTGGCTCATTACTGTACTTGTCAACAGTATGAATTATTTATAAATCAATATGCACATAACATAGAGGAAGTAAAAGGAGGATAAAGCAAATTTATTATAACCCGGTAACATGGAATTTCACAAGCAGTACTCTGCAACGTGTATTACTAGCACGATGAAGGCAATGAGGATGAAACGGATGGAACACGTAGCACGCATGGCAAAGATGAGAAACGCGCACAAAACTTTAATTACAAAATCTGAAAGGAATAGATCACGTTGGAGACATCAGCGAAACATAAGATCAAATGGATCCTAGAGAAGGAATGTGAGAGAGTGTGTACTGGATTCAACCGGCTCAAGATGATGTTCTTCTGAACACTAATGAACCGGTCATAAAAAAAGACGCTGTAAATTTCTTGACCAGATAAAAGACTTCCAGTTTCTCAACGAGCTCTTTGCTCCAGGTGACTGGTTTATTTGTTGGAATCACAGGCGTCAATTTCTCACATAGACATAATAGTTAAATAATTATAAAATTATCCACAATCGTTATAGTCCTGAAACCTCAAATGCTTTAGGATCAGTGATCGATGCAAGTCACCTTTTCGTTGAATTCCAAAGTGATACATTACTCATCAGCCGTAAATAAAACGTTCATTTCGCATTGGCTCTGCACGCAGTATCATACAACCGCAACCGGTGGAATTTCCCTTCCTTTCCCTCTCGATATCAAAGCACCATTCAACAATACTTATCAACTTTCAACACGTGCAAACAGATGAACGCGGTTTGTAAGTTCCGGTAAACAGGCAACATCCACTTCCTGAGTAGGAAGTCTCACGTGCATCAAACTTCATTCATGAAGCGCTGTGTCATCAAACTGCCTCTGCCTTGTCATTACTGAGGAACTGCTACAAAATAAATTATAATCCCGTGACCTTGCACCATTCGCTTCTTGATTTCGAGCTCTCTTCCAGAATCGAAGTTTTCAAATAGACTCTATCGGGAAACAATAATGTACGTATTAAAACAAGCACAGTACTTATCACTAATAATTATTATTACTTATAAATTATTATTAACCACACACACACCAGATCGTATCCTGCGCCAGATGAATCCAGTTCATACCCTAACACACCAGCTGTTTGGTATGTATAGTAACGCTGTCCTCCCATCCACACCTTTGTTCCCCAACCGGTCTCTACCCTACACATTGTCTGACTTGATTTTGTATAAATTTCTCGCCTCTCTCATTCGTCCCACATTTTCCGCTCATCTCATTTTCCTTCGTTTGATCGCCCACTTGGGCAGAATCACAAATTAAGCTGAAGTTATACCACTTCCCTGCCATGTCTTTTTCCTAAGGTAAAATCTCATGAATTTTTATTTTCTTTTTCCTTTCCATCGTGCCAAACAATCCGTCCCTTTGTGACATTTCGTAACATGCTAGCTTTTCAAGGCGAGAGGTTGTTGACCCGCACAACTCCCCTTGTCGGTCGTCCGCAGTTATTCCACACACCCGCAGCCATATGCAGCCTGTCTCCTCGATGGGTAACCTGAGTACGAAAACATTGGATATTCTTAACGTGAAGTAAAACTTCGTTCCGTCGATGCACAGAAATTTGCATTCTTAACCAAATAAATTAGAATTCTGGAGACAGAATAGCCAATAATGTAGGTTCAATGCGGAGACACTCACTGCTCATGGATAACAATGTTGGAGTAAGTTTTATTCGCTACGGAATTATTCTTTGTAAGCGACACGAAGATTCGAAAGCGTCTGTGAAGGACGAAACAAAATGCAGAAAAGTGTGTTATTATTAGAAACAGGCATACGTATTCTGTTGTATGTTGAGTATCTCATTAACCTCGAGGTTTATTTCTCTTCGATATAAATCTAGCGCTTCAAGGCTTATCGCAATACTTTTAACATTACCTGGTCTTAAATGATCCACTTATTTCGATAAATACACACCTAACGAAAATAACATTTTTAAAAAGTTGCAGATATTAATTAAATCTATATTTATACAACCCGTGACAGCTCAGGTAATGAAGTGGGTGACCACGGTCTAGACGACCGGGATTCAATGCCCAGCAAGTGATGAAATGTTTATCTTCGCCACAGCGGGAGCTTTTTCGCCGTAAGTCGGCCGAAGCTTGAAACTGACCACTCATCTATATTCAGTGCTACGATTAAGAATGCATGGAAATTTACCTCCATCCTCCCATATATCTTAAGGTGTGGTAAGGGGACAATTAACTTTACCTTTAAAATCTATTGTACGCTGAGCATCTTGTTAGACAGTAATGAAGATTAAGGGGATTATAAAGCACCAGTGAATCAAATTTAACCAGAACACATTGAATGGTTCTGGAGATAAGCCATGTGGTGGAGATACTTTTTCCGCATTGTGCGTTCACGTTACTAAGTTTGTGCCAAAGAACGCACAGATCTGTGGTCTAATTTTATTAGTCGACCTGTTATAACCCGGTAGAGAACCATGTGATACACAGAATTCCGTGAATGGAGTCCTAGGACAAAGACAGGTTTCGTTCTATAAAACTAATTAAATAATTTATGTTACATAAGGCTGCTTCAATGAATAAAATACATCGAATTTAAGAGTAAATAGCTTGTATGTACCGGTGTGTGTAAAATCAAAATCAAATTAAACTACTCGTTGACAGATCTAATATAATAAAATTACTAGACAATGTAAGTTCATTTTTGTATGCTGTGCTTCAAAATTAAATATCTTGACTTCTTTGTAAATTTCCATTCAAATGCAATAACAGTCTCATTCTCTTCGTTCAGCGAAATTATTTTTTGTATCAAAGCCAAGATAAGATCTGTTCACAGACAATGACGCGTTTAAAAAGCGACCCGACCTGTGAGACATGTTTTTCTGCGTACTATGAACAGATTAAATAAATAGCCTGTTGTTGATCTTACAATAACAGACATTAAGATAATAACGACTGAACTAAACTTGTTGATATTTCGAACTGAAGAACCAGGATTACCCATCGAACAAGAAGAAATAAGACGTATTCTACTGCCTACGTAGCCCTTTCCTTAATCAGTCCTTTCCATACATAATTTTTATACTTGAATTTCTTTTATAGAATACTTAATCTGTTTCAATTGACGTCTTTCAAATAGAAGTTTAAAAAGTGTCCCGGTAGCCGATCTGGCGTCACTAAGGAAAAAAATACGCGCTATTAACAATACATCGATCCTGTTATTCAAACATCATTGGCTATCTATCTTTACGTGGCATCAGAATATGATTTCGCTCATAAAAATTATATGCTTCCAAACGTCATCAGTGAAGATCAAGACTAGAAACAGAACTGGCTGCAGCACATAATGTGCAGAATGAAGACAAACAGAAGAAAACCAAAGAAGGCATTGGAATACAAGGCGGAGAGGCCAACTACGACGAGCTCTGAAGAGGAGGTAATTAAGATTAAACTGCCATAAATGGCGGGGAATTTCTTGGTCAACCGAGCAACTATCAGTTTCTCAATGACTGTGGTCCGTGGATATAGTTCAGGTATCACTATGTACTAAATAGCGATAGTGTTGCTTGCAACTCCTAAGTCCGTATAGCCGCTATGTTGAAATATAAGTACGATAGAATTAAAATAATAAGTTCCATTACACTTTCTCTTCTTCCTTGTAAGGTTTAAGCCCATTAGACCCGTCCCAAAGTAATACAGACTGTCCAAACCAAAATCCTTACAAATATCTAGAGAGATTAATAACTTCAGAAGTATTTCTGAAATGGATCGGGACTACGGCCAAATCTGTAATAACTGAACAAGTCTAATATTCAGTCCTCTATTAAATACCTCTGAACTTTTGACTAAATTACGAAGTAAAATACTCAAGACACAAATTTGTTTCTGTTTTCTGTAGACGCTGTTCACATCACATCTCACGTACTCTGAGGAAAGAGCCTATGTACTTTCAACGAGAATGAATACTTGGATTTACAAGAACAGATTGCAGTTACGAACTTGTTCATATAAAATCATCGCTTAAAGTTGCTAGAATAATTGACGGAAACGGTTGGAAGTGTAGAACAAGATATATAATTAACAGAATTTAACGCAAACTCTTCTTGTATTTATTAATCGTGCTGGAAAGTAGCGTATAATGTAGAACGATAGTATATAAACGGAACGCTTTTTTTAAGGTCTTGACTGCGTTCAGGTAATTCTGCAAACAGCGGACTTTTGGCAGTTGTTTTCTTTTCCATTACGTCTATATATAAATGTTTATTTTGATAAGTTACCACCTAGATTGTTGGGCTTTTGGACTTTGTCCATCGTCCGGTGTTATAAAATTATACAACGTTTCGAGGACTGGATCTGCCTTCGTCTTCAGGTGTGGGGGAGGGGAAAGACACCTGCTCTGTGGGTTCCGTTAAATTGAGCTAATCTCAATCACTGGTTCAGTCCTCTCTACGCCGTGTAATTTTATAACACCAGACGATGGACAAATCCAAAAACCCAACAATCCAGATTCAATTACACCTTCGTCAGAACCCTTCAGAATAGATACGTTACGTAAAACAAAAGTAATTTATGTGAACTGTATCGTTTCGATACTCATGGAAGTGCACGTAGTGTTCGTCTGGGTACGTGGCTGACGGAATGGTTTTCCTGTTCAGTTTCCGAGAAAAGTCACTGCTCCGCCTGATAGATACTAACAGCACAGTTTCGTGAGGTTGAACACGTCTGCTGATTGCTTCGAAAGTTATAAGACTGGGTTCATAATACATCCTATACAGCAATGATGTGACACCTGAACATTGACCCTAAATCACCATTGGTAATTTTATTTTCATATCTCAACGCTGCATAATTCATGCAGGTACGTCGTTAAATAAACCAAGGAACAAACGAATCGCTATACAATCATATGATGTTTTATCTATTATAAGGAAATGCACTACGGTGGACGATGTTTTAAAGACGATTTCCAGAGAATATTAATGAGAGCAGTGCAAAGAGTAAAATACGAAGTTCTGAACATATAGATGTAGAAATAATAACAGAAAAAGAAGAAAAGAGAGTGGTGAAATAATATAAATAAATCAACGTGTCAGGAAACGGCTCTGTCTCGCATCTGTTCTTTCTAAGACATACCTATATTTACCATGTTGTCAGAATAACAGAAAGAATTGTCTTAAACATGATAATAAATAAACAGTCGTTATGTCAAAGAAAAAATCTTAGTCGCCAGTGCATAAAGGAACTTCAGAGGCTCATTCACAATTGCATAATATAATTAATGGATGCAATATAAAAAATAATAAATGCACGTAGATAAAAGAAGCTGTAAGATTGAATATTGTGTCTGGTAATAAATAAGGAAGTTCGATTATTTAAGATGCAATACAATCTACAAATACAGTACAGAGTACAATGTTGTTAATATAAAACTAAACAAATTTCAACCTTTGTACGGACCAATTGACCATTCATTACCAGGAAAATGTCAAAGCGAAAACTTAACGAAGAGTCTACATGATAATGGATATGATTGTTTTATACCAATCAGAATTTTTAAACTTAAACGAAAGAATGGACAAGGCAGACATGCAGTCGCTCATAACTGCCCAGGATACGCGATAAAGTATCATATACGTAACAAAATATTCAAGAACTTTAAATAACACATATCAAATGAAAACGTGGGCATATATGGAAATTCCTTTCAGGGCCTCAAACTTGTCCCTAAGAGGAACGTGAAAGGCATGACGGGAGATTCCTCCCGAAGTCAGAGGTCACGATGTTCATTCTGCAGTGTCATCCGAAAATAATCGAGGAGCTCCATGATTGTTATTGTTACAGTTCTTTGTGTTGCAGTCAGATGATAATGAACCTCATTGATCAATCACGCAAGTGACCTCAGATTACTTCTAGCGGCGTGTCAAGACATTCAGGGAGATGGTAATTCTAATTCGTTCCTTGGATTCGAAAAGGTCAATACTGTTGTCCGGCAAACCCAACCATGAACATAAAAAGTATAGCGTAATACTACCAGCGTTCTTTTTAAACTCTTGCTAAATTCATTTTGTGTCATTTACATTCATAACCAACCATTCTTTTTCGTGACATAACACTAGCCCAGTGTAGATATATGAGTTCTTGCTTCAAATAATAACGATAGTGTGGTAACAATGCGTATTTAAATTTCGTATCTGCCTGTTTACCGGTGATGAAACGGCATTATTTAACAATAATCGTAACGAAGGATTCCTTTAATATCATTCTAAAAAAGAATAGGTTTATTACCAGCAATGTTTGTGGTAAAGAAAGCAACGTTTCTGTAACATTAATTTATTTTAAATGTGTAGTAGTCATACTACTTGTAAACCGTATCTTTAATCATCTATAGTCACGATTCTACAACACCTCTTAAATCAACAACAGGGGCGGACCGCTAATATTAGCTGTGTTAGCCGTCTTAGTCCGGTTAACACTGAAAAAACGAAAAATAAAATCTTCTGTCGTGGTTCAGTGGTACTACATGCACTGGAATACAGCTGAACCTATCATATAAAATGCATCGTAAGGCAGCTCCAGCCAGTCAGACATTGTTAGCCAGCTGGTTGAGGCTTACGCTCGCCACGAGTGACAGGGAATAAGATCCTGAAGTAATGACATAAAGTCAAAGGACGCTGTGTTTATTTATAGCTTATTTAGTTTTCAGTAGATTACACCGAACAGCGTCGAACGATAGGATGATTAATGAACTGGAAAGGATGAGAAAGTGAGAGGTCATGGCCTGATTTAAGAAAGATCATGTCATTTGCCTGAAGAGGCCGATGAAAATCACGAAAGAACCTTGGGTTTCGAGCCGAAATTTGAACCCGTGTCCTCGTGAATACGCAACAGAAATGATAACCACAAAACTGGCTACTGGCCCATGTTTGCTAGGAGAATCCGTTTTCAGCACACGAAAGATAGATCTTTACTTGCAGAAAGCAAAACAGCACGGAGGCCCCTCAAAAAATCTACACGTGACTTCTTGCAATAGCTGATAAACCACTGAAGCCAGGCACGTGAATTTCGGGCCTACCTAAATTGACAAGGTACATTGGTATATGACGGATGTCCTCTACTTGCACAGTCAATCTAATCTTCCTTGATTTGGTCATGGTATTTGGTGAAGAGCACAAGTGCACACATTGTGATGCCCCTCATTGTCATAGCACATTGTACTAGCATTAACACCACAAACAAATAAATAAACCAACCAACAACTTTTATCACTGCACTAATTATTTTTATCGTTATTTGAATGTGTGATACGATTTATTTCTGATATTTTACTTTTTTTGACTACATATTTTATCGTGTAAGGTTGAAACGAGGATAGCCCCATGCGTTTGACAAAATAAATTGTAAATAAATGCTAGTTAATGATAAAAGTGGTTCGTTTCTTGTTAATTTTATACGCTACTGCACGGTATGAAGGGTATTAAGGTAATTATAGTATAAATGTGAAAAATTATTACGTTGTCATTCTCGCTAGCTTTACTACGTCATAAGTGGGTTTACTGTCTTGTCTTTCATTTTTAAATCCAGTAACTGGAACCCCTTTCAATTGTGAGTGAATGTGCCGAACACAGGAGACACTTTACGTTGGAAAACAGCAATTAATTACGTTCGTGTAATCGAGAAATAAGCGTCTCAGCTTTTATAACTAAAAACAGGTCTACATATCGACTTCGTTTTGAAACACAAAAACATCGACGTAAAAATACCCTATAAACAATTTCCATACGGAATTTTAAAATGTATTTTCTACGTCCGAACAGGTTTATAATGCTACCGCGTAGGCCTACAAGATGGCTGCATGTAATATAGTTCCAAGTCCATGTTACGAACAATGTAGTATCTTCGCTGCAGCTATTCAAAATATCAGAGGCATCTGACATTTGAAGATGTTGCTAACTATTTGGCAGAATATACTTAATATTATGTGATCTACAGCTTTCGTGGCAAATTAATTCAATTATGTCTTCATGAGAAATCAACAGTTTCAGATGGCCGTAAAAACCGATGTTTCGAGAGAAGTTTCGGTCATCATCAGGGACCTGATACCAGATCTCTGGCGATGAGAACTGATTGTCCATGAAGACGTTGCTACATAATGTTATATGAATAACAATTTTAAATGTGTTTCGGAATTCGATCTGAGAGAGCTCATGGTCCCTTCGTGTCACAGAACGAACCTTCCGTGGCACTTTAATCTACTGTATAAAAAAAGAAAGTCTTAAGCAAGTCTTATTAAAGTTTTTTCTAGAAAGGCCGTCAGAATTATGACCCGTGGGCCAAGGATGGACTGCTGATTTAGGGTACAGTGTTTTCCAAGATATACTATGTTGAAAGACTTACAGCTTACACATTACTTGCGTCATACGTAACCTATCAGATTAGAATATGTAGGCCAATATTAGGAATTTGGTAATGTCAGCAAATTTTTAGAGCTGACAATATGAAAGTCACACAAACATATCTAATACAATGCATACACCAGAGTTCTACTGCAACCTACTTTTTACTTTGCTGTAGTTTTGACAAGCAGGAGACCATTTGGAGATGGAGACGGGAGAATAATGCTAAAGTGCGTCTTTAAATAACAGGTGTGGGCTGGATTAATCTAATAGTTCGGAATAGGATCCAGTAGCGAGATCTTGTGAATAAGGTAATAAAATTTCGGATTTCACAAAAGGAGAGGGTAATTTCTTGACAAACTGAGTGACCAGGTTTTAATTAAGGTCTCTGCTCTACGAATTATAAATATAGAATGTCCCAAAAAGATGAGTACACAATACACACGTATGTAATAGTTATGTGTATCTTTTTGGGACCCCTGTATGTGGGGCTAAACCGAATTGAACTGCATTCTAACAATGAAAGTTTAACGTTGAATATCCTCAAAATAAGCAACAAATTATAATGTTACGCCAAAGGCTCCATTTCTGGGAGATTGATGCCTATTTTAACACATCTCATTTTAGGTGCATTACATCTCCGGATATGGAATGTTACGTCTACAAGAACTGTAGAAGTTCAAATAAATTATATTCAAATTTCCAGTAAACAATTTATTGAAAAAGATAAGTTTAATAAATCTTTGTAGGAGGCAAAAAGTCGAAATTTTGAACTTATGAACTGTAAATTGACTTAATCTCTATTAAAAATTAAGAACCGATGAGATTCAACCTAACCTAACCTAATGAATTTCTACATCTTATTTATAGCAAAGGCCTACGCCTGTTCCGCTGTTACATCCACCTTCTCAACTGTTTCTCTTTAAACCTTCTGTCTGTACGAAAGTTAATTTTTGCAGTCATCACTGTTAATTCTATTCAAATGGACCAACGACATTGCTCTGTAATCATCTATCTTCAATTTACCTAGTACATATTTAGATCCTATTGTATATCGTTGGTTTAATTTTGTCTAACCTGGCATAAAAGTTTAAAATCCGTTTCCACTTACCACTTTTATCAAAATTTTTGCATTACTTAACCCAAGTTTTACGTTCATACAAGGTGACGAAATTCCGATGACTTTAGCTTGCAGCTTTTTCTCTTCTTTAGGACTAATTGTCGTTTTTATGTTCTGCTTGTCGACCAGTATATTCTTACTTATGTATTTTATTATTGTCATTAATAGCCAGATTTATAATATATGCCACTTAGCAAGCTATTGACATGATAAACGTTTATACTACTTAATTTTAAAAATGTAATCCTTTAAGAGTCACTACATTAGTTTTTGTTAATAATATCATATTAAACTGTTAGTTACGATTATGTAAGATAAAAAGGGATGCCTTATTTCTTCCTCCGATTTGTAAATAACAATCCGATAATCGGCGAAGAGCGAAGTAAGTACGGTACACATTTCATTCAAAGAAATACCGTGGTCCATTTATTTATATTTTATTCAAAATGTTCCCTCATAGAAACTACTAAATAGGTCTAGGCTCTAAAACAAGATGAATTACCGCACTTTTGTGTTGCCCTAAATTAACATATGGAATCTTTGCGAATTTAAGAAGACGACTATCCTCATTTTTGAGTAATCATAACACGTTTAACGCATTTATTAAGAATTTAAGAAATTCTCTTTTTCGTATGGAACTTGCTATTTCATTATAAAGTAAACTTAGGCCTTATGTGTTTATTTCTGTATGGAAGAGGCACAGTATATGTCATGACTAATTATACATGTGTTACTTAACGCTGCAGATGTTCCATACAACTCCTTCTTTGCGTCTTGTAATTTCACTCGTGGGTCTACGTGTCAAATGCCAGACAGGTTAGGTCAAGGATAAAAATTACCCGATCATATTGTCGAATGGGGAACAAGCTGTCTCTGTTAAGGATATAAGCTAACTCAACGTCGAAGGAGACTGAGAACAGAAGTAACTTATAAAAACACATTAAATGTGGTCTATGCTTTACTATCCTCCCAAAAGTTTACCTCTGTGTCATTAAATACAAAGATTAAAACTGCAGTTTTTCATACTGTATTGTATGGATGTGAAATATGGTCTGTGATCCAAAAGGAAGAACATAGATTGTGTTTGGACACGGCGACGTGTGGAGAATATTTGGATATAAAAAGATAAAGTAACATGATAGTAGAAAATACTGCTTTATGAGTAATTTCAAAATTTGTACTCTTTACTAAATATTATTATAGGTGACCAAATGCAGGAGGAGCATAAGGGCAGTGCATAAACACGCATGGGGAGTAATAATAAATGCGACAAAAAATTTATTCTAGAAACCTAAAGGGAAGAGACCACTTAGAAGACTCGGGTGGGAGGGTGAATTAAAACAAAAACATCTCACAGAAACAATATTTGAGGATGTTGAGTGTATTCATTCGGCTAAGTAAGAGATTTTTCGTATTCTTAAGCACGCCTAAATTACTGCCTTGGCTACAAGCTCGAATTGCTTAACTAGCAGTTCTTTCCCTTTGCCACAACAGCGCTGAAGTATTTATTGTGGGTGCATGAATATTTTGTCATCATGATACGAACGCTGTGCCTGAGATACAACTTTCTCTCCTAAAGCGCATACACATCAGAAAAGACAAATTGCTGCGCCGTGGTTTGCCTTATGGCCTGAATTCAACTCCACGTTATATGTTGTGTAAGACCAGCAGCAATTGTTTGTATATCATTGTGATAGAATTCAGATTATTAATAACTGTGTTTGCTTAAGACAGCAATTCGCTGGTGTAGGCAAAATTCTTGTACCTGCGTTGACCAGCAGTCTACATAAACAACACACTCTACGAACAAGTTCATCATCGGCGGTTCGTTTATGTTAACCGGGCTAACATTTTAAAGATGAAAAATAACAATCCTTTTTTCCTATTTTCATGGTTTAGTAATATTATCGACCTGGATACCGAGTTATCCTGGGAACTTTAGTTATTTTCCTCAGTTTCTCCAGACAACGCTGGGACAGTACCTTAATAAAGGTCATCAGTCACTTGAGTCCGCATCCTTACGACGTCATCATTCGTAACTATCCCAATTTCGACGCCGTACAACTCAAGAATTTGAAAGAAGTGCATTAAATAACCCAAGAAGCAGTCAACTACACACAGACCTACAACAGATATATCGTCACTTAGACGTCTCATTCGTTTTAATCATCAGGGACCGGCGGGAAAAGAACAATGAACAGAAATGAAGCCTGTAAGTTATTTGACGACGTTGTTCTGGGTTGTGACGCCGTAGAGACTCGTAGGTAGATACCAACGTTTCGGAGAAACGTGTCTCCATATTCAGCCCTGAGGATGAAAACAGCATTTTTATCCGAAATGTTGATATTTACCTATTAATCCAAAAGGCGTCATAACCCACATAAAGTCATCGAAATTTTCACCGAGAACCTCAAATTTCACACTTGTTCTTCGATGTCTAACTAATGCACTCCGCCCAATGAATGCGTGGTACCAAACACCTCGCTCAGAACTGAGTAGATGGGAGGAAGACACTAAATAATCATTAATTACATCACTCGACAAGTTGAAGTAAAGATAACGTTGTGATTTGTTTACTGTTCGGAAAGAATGATACATAACAGTGGTGTGCGTGTGTTCATATCGGCAAAACACGTCAGCTGTTCTATTTGTTCTGCTCCTGATGGATTGATCTCATCTACGAATTGCGCAATATGAAGAAATTCGTGTGTGACGACGTTTGGCTATACATTGGGTTGGTAAAACCGCTTTTCACGTTCATTCATAACACAAAAATCAATTCTGCATTTCAACTCAACGCCAGCACCATCTAATATCTGTTATACGAACTTCTACAGCTGCGCAATAGAACATATCGCTGAAGATCTGGACATTAAAATTGTACTCTCGTTCGTTGCGATTAGGCACTCTGGTTTTGTCCAGATTCAAAATTTCTCCAAGAAACAATCCTTTTCATTCGGTACGACTCCTCAAATGGATATCATCGCGTCGCCAAGTCTCCAACCTCGAGCGGGA